>CAUYRH010048662.1:0-16968 GCA_963574655.1 Perodicticus potto | reverse complement strand
GGCTCGGCGCCTGTGGCTCAACGGGCTAAGGCGCCAGCCACGTACACCTGAGCTGGCGGGTTCGAATCCAGCCTGGGCCCGCCAAACAACAATGGCGGCTGCAACCAAAAAAATGGCCAGGCGTTGTGGCGGGCGCCTGTGGTCCCAGCTACTTGGGAGGCGGAGGCAAGAGATTCGCTTGAGCCCAGGAATTGGAGGTTGCTGTGAGCTGTGATGCCATAGCACTCTATCCAGGGTGACAGCTTGAGGCTCTGTCTCAAAAAAAAAAAAAAAAAAAAAAAAAAAAAAAAATAGGAAAATTAGCCAGGTGTTGTGGAGGGCACCTGTAGTCCCCGCTATTCAGGAGAATGAGGCAGGGGGATCACTGGGTCCAAGAGTTTGAGGAGGTTGCTATGAGCTATGATGCCATGGCACTCGATCCAGGGTCACAGAGTGAAACTCTATCTCAAAACAAAACAAAAAGAAAGAGGCTAACATGGAGACTTTGAACATCAAGTGGTTTGGTTCAGCTGTGAGTCCTTCAGAGCCTGAGGAATATAAATTAGGACCAGCAGCTTGGGGAGGGAGCTTGGGGAGCAGGAAAGCGGAATAAAAACCTCCAGCTATCATCCCTCCACAGGAACCCCAAATGCACCAACTACCCACACAGTCAGCACCTTCGGAAGAACCAGAAATCGGGAGAGATCACACTACCTGGATGTAACACTGCGTCAGGAAAAGGGGCACTGCAGATGGCAGAATAACCACCTTGCACCGCCCACACCACCTCCCCCATCCACAAGCAGGGCCCCCTGCCAGCACCACTAGTGGAGAGAGAATCCTCCATGTGCTTAGAGGGGAAAGGTCAAAGGGATTCAGAGACATTACATTGTAACTCAAGGCCACCCTGACCCAGGGGACGCCAGCACAGGGTGGAACTCTGCAGGTGCCCACAGAAATAGCATTTAGACCAGTGTGGCCAGAGAGAAAGCCTCTGCCCCAAACCCAGGCTCCAGCTAGTCCCACCACTGGCTGAGGAAAAGCAGCCTCGGGTCTGAATTAAACTGGGAGACAGTCAGGTTTCAATGGGCAACTACTGCAGATGTGCTGGCTGGGAAACAATGTCGGGCCCACGTGACACTGTGAGATGCCAGCCGCAGCCCAGCCAGCACCCGTGTCACCTTCCCTCCACGCACAGACAGCGCTCTGCCAGTTGGGGAAGGAAAGGGAAGAGCTTCCAGGACACTGATTACAACTTGGGTGCCAGCTCAGCCACTGTATAATAAAGTACCAAGCGGACTCCTGAAGCTCTGGGGTCCAGGCCTTAGTTCCTAGATGGTGTTTCAGGACTTACCCTGGGCCAGGAAGAAACATGTTGCCCAGAAGGGAAGGACCCAGTCCTGGCAGGACTCACCTGCTGCTGATTAAAGAATTTTCAGGCTGTGAGAGAACATCACAGGGAACCAAGCGACTGTTTCCATAGGGCTTGGGCTGGTGCGGCCAGCCACAAAGCAGAGCCCATGGCACGCCTCCCCCAACTCCAGCAGCCCCATACAGAGAGGGAGAGAAGACAGTGGGAGACTTTGCTTGGTCATCCAGAGAATTCTCATGCATCTTATCTGAGTCACCAAGGCAGAACAACTAGGAGTCTGTAGGAGTCTCATCCTTTCTGGGGTGAGTCACCTCTAGTACAGATTAGGCTGCAATGACCAAAGTCTTAGATCATGACTCCCCATTCCCCTTGAATATCTGCAAAGCCTTCTAAAGAAGGACAGGTTCAAACAAGCCTAAACTGTGAAGATTAAAATCGATACCTAGCTTGTCAATGCCAGACACTGATAAACACCCACATGCATTAAGAACCTTCAGGAAAATGCAACCTCACCCCGTGATGAAAATAAGGTACCAATGACCCATCCTGGAGTGACGTCCACATGTGACCTTTCAGACAAAGAATTCCAAACAACCGTTCTGAAGAACATCGGTGAACTTTAACACAACACAGTGAAGGAATTCAGAAGCCTACCAGAGAAATTTAACAAAGAGATTGAAATAATAAAAACAGATCAAGCAGAAATTCATGAGCTGAGAAATTTAATTCACAAACTGAGAGATACATGAGTCTCTCAACAGCAGAACTGATCAGACCAAAGAAAGAATTAGTGAGACTGAAGACAGACTATTCGAAAATACACCGAGGAGAATAAAGAACAATAAAGGATCGGCACCCGTAGCACAGTGGTTATGGTACCAGCCCACGCACCGAGGCTGGCAGGTTTAAGCCTGGCCCAGGCCAGCAAAACAACAATGACAACTACAAGAAAATAGCTGGGTATTGTGGTGGGCACCTGTAGTCCCAGCTACTTGGAAGGGTGAGGCAGAAGAATTGAAGCCCAAGAGTTTAAGGTTGCTGTGAGCTGTGATGCCACGACACTCTACCGAGGGCAACATAGTAAGACTCTGTCTCAATAAAAAAAGAAAGAAAGAAAACAATGAGAAAGAATGAAGTATTCCTATGAGATCTAGAAAATCACCCCAAAGAGCAAATCTAAGAGTCAGTGGCTTTAACATGGAAATTGAGAGACTGAAGTGGAAAGTTCATTCAAAGAATAGCAGAGCACTTTCCAAACCTAGAGAACGCTATCAAGATTCAGGTGTGGGAAGGTCACAAAACTCCAAGCAGATTCAGTCTAAACAAGACTACTCGAGGATTTAACAATGAAGCTCCTAAAGGAGTTCCTTAAGCTCCTAACAGTTAAGCTCCACATGTAAGGAAAAAGTACTAAGAGAAGCAAGAAAAAAGAGAAGCAACCCACAGAGGAAGTTCTACTACCTCCTGCATCAGACTCTCCAGGGGAAACCTCACGGGCAGGAGTGAGGGGCATGGCATAGTAAGGTGCTGAGGGATACAGACCTTTACCCTAGAATATGACACCCAATAAAATTATCCTTAAAATGGGAAGAAGAAATAAAGACTCTGAGACAAACAAACGCTGAGGGATTAAACGGAGTTCTCAAATAAGGGAAAAAGGCGTTAATGAACAATTAAGACACCCCTGCAGGTATTCATCTCCCTGGCGACAGTAAGTACACAGATGCGGAATACCTTGTTGCTATAATCACAGCATATAAACTACTTATGTTACGAATAGGAAGACTAAAAACAAACCTTTCAATAATAACTAGAGCAACGTTTTAAGCTACAGATAGTATCACAAGATATGGTGAAAACAGCAAAATGTTAAGAAGCAGGGGACAGAATTTCTGTTAGAATTCTCTTTGCTTAGGTATGTTTTTGATGGTAGGTGGAGTTGTCATATGTTTGAAAATTTGGTTATACAATGGTTTTTGGCCAGGTGTGGTGACTCAGGTCTGTAATCCTAGCACTTTGGAAGGCTGAGGTGGGATGGTTGCTTGAGGCCAGGAGTTTGAGATCAGACTGGGAAAGAGTGACACCCCTTCGCTACAAAAAATAGAGCATTTCGTCAAACGTGGTGGTGGGCACCGATAGTCCCAGCTACTGAGGAGGCTGAGGCAGGAGGATCACTTAGCCAAGGAGTTTGAGGCTGCTGTGAGCTGTGACAATGCTATTGCACTCTAGCTGTGGTGACAGACCAAGACGCTGTCTCAAAAATAAAAATAAAGCTTTTCTTGCAAGCTTCATGATACCTCAAAAAAGAAAAAAGAAAACTATAACAGAACACAAAACATAAAAAGCAAGATATTAAAACACACTACCAGAGAAAGTCATTTTTCCTTTAATAAAGGAAAATAAGAAGGAAGCCAGAAAGAGAGACCACAAAACAACCAGAAATCAAACAGTAATGAGGCAGCAGTAAGTCCTTGCCTGTCAGTAATGACACTGAACACGGGTGGATGAAACTCCCTAATTAGAGGAGATATGGAGTCACAAAATGGACAAAACTATTCAAGAGCCAACTATATATTGTCTGCAAGAAAACTACTTCACCAAGACACACAAAGACTGACAATAACGGCATCCTTGCAAATTAAAACCAAAAAAGAGCAGGAATACTTTTTTTTTTTGCAGTTTTTGGCAGGGGCCGGGTATGAACCCGCCACCTCCAGTATATGGGGCCGGCGCCCTACTCCTTTGAGCCACAGGCGCTGCCCCAGGAATACTTCTTTAAGATGATATAAATTTCAAGACAAAATCTGTAAAAGAGACAAAAAGGTAATCACATAATGGTGAAGCGTTCAATTTAGGAAGATCTGACGATTCTGAATACACATGCATCCGACACTGGAACCCCCAGACACATAAAGGAAACACGACCCACAGTGAGGGAAGGGACAGACAATGTGATAATCACTGGACACCTCAACATTCCACTCTCAACACTGGACAGACGATCCGGACTTGCACTGCAGACCAAGTGGACCTCGCCGGGGAGAGGCCAGTACCAGGCCCTTCCACAGCATCCTCAGAAGGCCGGGGCCTGCCGGCAGCTTCAGCTCAGACTTCCAGCAACCAGGACTGTGAAACAATAATTTCTGTTGTTTGAACCATGCTGTTTGTGTGCACTGTTACGGCATCCCTGGCCAACTAACCATCCGGCCTGCTTGGGGTTCTTTCTGTCCTGTTGAGTCCAATTCCTGTTGCTTTGTCTCTTTCCAAACTTGGAACCCTAAATACCTATGATTTCAGCTAACCCCATCCACACCTGCTTACAACTGGATGATTCTGTTTCTTTTTGGTTATATGGAAAAGTTTCTCTGTTTTTAACTTAATTTTTTAGCTTGCCCTTCCTTCCTTCCTTCTTTTCTTCCCCTCTACCCTCCCCCTCCCCTCTCTTCCCTTCCTTTTCTTTTCTTTCTTTCTTTTTTTTTTTTTTGACAGAGTCTTACTCAGTCGCCCTGGGGTTAAGTACTGTGGCATCATAGCTCACAACATCCCCAATCTCTTGGGCTCTAGTGATGCTCTTGCCTCAGCCTCCCAAGTAGCTGGGAGTACAGGTACCCACCACAACACCCTGCTAATTTTTAGAGATGATGTCTCACTCCTGCTCAGGCTGATCTTAAACTCCTGAGCTTAAGCAATCTGCTAGAGTGCTAGGATTGCAGGTGTGAACAACCGCGCCCAGCCTAGCTTGGCTTTTCCTAGTTAATTTTTAAATATATTTTATTTGTAACTAATACATCTCTGGAGAGGATGAAAGAATGTAATAGGGGAACGCACAATATTATCTTTTCAAAAATACCTTTTTACTAAGTATTATATGAGAAACATATTCTTCCATAATAGTAAAAAAGATATTTAATAATGTATATTCTGATCCACATTCCTTATGATATTTCACAAAGATAAAGAAAAATATTAAGAAAGAAAGTGAAGAAGCAAAAGAAAGAAGGTGATATTCCCCCAAGAGCCTAACTCAAGATTTCTCCACACATAGATTGTAAGAGGCAAAGCTCTTTAAAAATCAGTAATCAGGCTAGGTACAGTAGCCCATGTTTGTAATCACAGCACTCTAAGAGGTCAAAGTGGAAAGATCATTTGAGGTCAGACGTTCAAGACCAGCTTGAGCAAGAGTGAGATTATATCTCTACAGAAAACAGAAAAGATTATCCAGGTATGGTGGCATGTGCCTATAGCCCAATCTACTCAGGAAGCTGAGGTAGGAAGATTACTTGAACCCAGGATTTTGAGGTTGCTGTGAGCTATGATGACACCAGTGTACACCAGCTGGGGTGAGAAAGTGAGACTCTGTCTCAAAAGGAAAAAAAAAATCAAAATTGAAATCTATTGTCATTTCTGCTTATCTCTGATTAATGTTAATATTTTCTAATCCGCTGTTCTATACATAATGATTCCCTTAATTCCTATGTTTCCAGCCTTTATAAACATATCTTTGTTATTTTAAAAAATGCAGCATTAAACCAGGTTCCATATGAAATGGGTGTGGGTAGGAACAAGCTTCCTAGGTCTTCTGGGAAGTTATCGTGAAGACACGCTTTGGGACGTGGAGAATAACATCTACCGCATTTGTGCTATTTCCTCTGATGAAAAGCTTGAGAAGGTTTTGCTAATAAAACCTTCCAAGGATTCCAGATTCAACAGCATCTGCAAACATCAGCCACGGCCCAGAAACAAATCAAACAACCTAGACATTTTTATACAGATTTGAAGTCAGTTTGGAATATTCATTTTAAAATGTCCAGTAAACCTAGGATCTAGGTGATACATAAAAACAGAAAATGATTACATAAAGCGAATGGAATGGAATTATGGCCCACAAAATTATTATGAAATTTTTATTATTTTTAAAATAATTTCTGAAATGTTAGCTAAAAAATTTTCAACTCAAATTCTTTATTGGAGGGATTATAAACATCTTTGAACAATATGTATATGGGGAGGTATCATTGTAGAAAGAGTCCTAGATTTGGAGTAAAGAACAAATGCTGGTTTTGTAATTTATGGATCATGAGCAAATCTGAATCTCTTGAACTCCATTTTCCTTCTAGGGAGAAGTAGGAGTACTAATGCCTTTTATTTTGCATGGTAGATTATGTGAATTGTTAATCAACAGTGTGCATTAACATTATTATAGAAATTCGGGGGGAAAACAACCGAAAAACTGACAACAAAAGTAAAATTCAGCACGATTAATTTAGTATCTACCCGGCTTGGCTCCCGTCGCTCAGTGGTTAGGGTGCCAGCCACATACACCAAGGCAGGCAGGTTCGAACCTGGCCCAGGCCTGCTAAACAACAATGATAACTGTAACAAAAAATAGCCAGGCCTTGTGGCGGGCGCCTGTAGACCCAGCTACTTGGGTGGCTGAGGCAAGAGAATCGCTTAGGCCCAAAAGTTTGAGGTTGCTGCGAGCTGTGATGCCACTGCACTCTACCAAGGGCGACAAAGTGAGATTCTGTCTAAAAAACAAACAAAAATTCAGTTTCTCCCTGAAAAGTAAACACACCATGGCCTTGTAACTCCAACCTGTGACAGGGTGTGCCTGCAGCTAGCCACGTGTCCAGGCAGATTTGAGTGAACATGGTGGACCCAGAGACACGGGCCCTGCCCTTTCTGCTGTGTGTGTGAATTCGTCTTGGTGGAGTCAGAAATTTGGACGTTCCAGTCTACACAGAGGGCTCTGATAGCCAAGTCCACATAGATGCGACTGAATCTCTATTCATGGATGTCAGCGGATAAGTTGGGCAGGGACAGTCTCATTCACGGGACGCCGAGAAGTCCTGTGGCCACAAGGCGTGGAGAACGATGTGACTGCCCTTGCTCCAGAGTTCTAATTTAGTTTAAGTGACAAACCACAAGTATTGACTTTATGGACTGTAATACTATCTCAGGTTTCAATACGTATAAGAATTCAGCACCTCCACCGCTGTTCCTCAGGGTCCTGGTGTAGACGATCAGTGCAGTGATCATTCTACTCTGCGGCCCAGCAGGCACCTGCGCTAGCCCGCCTGCAACAACGTACGGGGCCCTGGACTGTCCCCGAGGCTCCACTCACCGTGAGACCTGGAATTTTCTCTTTTGATATTTAAGTGTAGTGGATAATTGCCAATTAGTTCACCAAACCTTGGCCAGAACAAGAACAGGTTTCAACCCTCAGCCAGGCCATGAAATTCTAGGCAGCTACTAGGACAGGCTTAACCTGTGATCTTGTTAACCTGACTGTAAACAAGCAGGATTTCCTGCCATCGGATCTCCAAAATTATTTTACTGTAATTAGATTTTATACTGCCTGCTTGTCAGAAAAAAAAAAAAAAAAAAGAATTATATTTCCCAAACCAAATTTTGAGAGACATTAATCAAAAATGTTTTATTTATAAATTTATTCAGATAAAGATGTTACAAATTCAATATGTATATACATATGTTTATTTAGTAATGCCCTTAATAAATTTCCTTGATTAAAAATAAGCTCTTCTTAAATTAAGATATTCCTCAAAAATATGGGTAATGTCCTTATTTATGTAAAAAAAAGCAATTTATGCTCAGTAGTAAGTGGCTTCAAATTATAAATCAGGTGTTGGATTTGTCTAAATGACCCTAAATTATTCTTCTTTATCTTTAGAAAAATAATAACAACGTAGATTTGAAAATAAATCACCAAACCATCTAATGCCTCATTAACCTGTTTCCTTAATACTAAAAATAGGAAACAAAAATTAACATGACTGAGCAATAAATTAAACAAAGACACCGTAAATTTAATTAAAGAGAATATAACCAGCCTAACAAGTGGGAGTGAGTCACACATAAACTACAACTTGAAAAGTCCAGGTCCTGCTTGGCATATAGACTTATCATGTAAGCCGGTGTTTAAAATACAACAGTTATAATAACAGCCCAGGGGTAATATCCAAAAGCGCAAACAGATATACCAAAGTGAAAAACAGGTCCTGTAGTTATTACCTTTCATGGTGAAGCGATGCAACCCTTTTGATCCTCACCAGCATGAAACCCATACCTTCTATGAATAAAATAAACTAATTCTGCCAGAAAGAATACATTCTCTTGGGCGGCGCCTGTGGCTCAAAGGAGTAGGGCGCCAGCCCCATATGTCAGAGGTGGAGGGTTCAAACCCAGCCCTGGCCAAAAAAACTGCAAATAATAATAATAATAATAATAATGATAATAATTTTAGATAAATCATAAAGAAAAAATAGATTCAGGAGTTAAACATGTGATTTGGAACTAACAAAATGGAACAGGAATGCATTCTTCATGTTGATTTCACTCTTCTGATTCCAAATCTAAACATCTCATACAAAACGACTTTAATGACCTGGGTGACATGCCCAAAGCCACGTGGCCTAATCTAAGGCCAACGAGGCACTTTAACCCACTATCAGTGTCAGTCATCCAATGACCACAGCCTGCTTTTTCTTTCATTTGTAGCTAACAGTAAAATATTCTTGTATGTTTTGAATTTAGCCAGGTTATAATTTATCAAATTTTTTTGTTTGAGTATTTTTACTGCATGTAAAATATTGTAAAATTTAAGTAAACTGATCCCATTTTGAAAACTTTTCTATTAAAAGTGTATCGCATGCTCAAGGTAAGAAATAATATAAAAATATAAAGAGTATAGAGAAGAAACAGCTGTAAATAAGTCTCTCTTCCTGGTGATTCCTCTCTCTGTCCTCCCCAACTCAGTGGTCACACTGTCAATAATTTCTTATAAATCCTTTCTTATATCAAACAGATATGTACACACCTGCACACAAAGGTTAATACAGGGTGGACAATTCCTCATCTTCATGCAAATAACTGTTTTGTTGTTTTTGATTATTACCTTGTTGTTTAATCTGCTAACAGTTTTATTAAGGGAGGAAAGTCTAGGTAAATAAATACCTTTAAAAGCAGGTCTGGGGCCCAAAGAACATCCTCCTTATGGAAAAACCGATAGAAAAAAGACAATTATATAAAAAAGAAAGTGATTTTGTTGATTTCCTTGTCTGTTCACAGTAGCTGGGGCAGAGGCTCTGGTTTTTTGGTTCATACAGCGTTGTCTATTGAGCGGACATCCTTGAGCAAGGTGCTGTTTCTAAGACATTTGTGCTTTAATAGCTGAAGAGCATTCTTGTTTTCATCGACTCCTCTCAAGCAGAAGCATTTAGAAATGTTGGCATTTCCAATGAACCTTGTATTTGAGGAAATGAATGTAAGTCCATACTTTGGAAATAAGAACAAATTGCAGTTCTATTTGTTAAACTGTTCTAAATAGCTATCTGATTTGATTTTTGAATCATTGAGTTTCCTTTCCTTTCAGCTACTGTTCTAATATTAAACAGCCTCACTCACATTTTGCAGAAAATCATGCCTAAAGTAGTGCTTAAAATTGGGCTGTTAATGAGAGTGCTGGCAGATTTGAGCTTCTTGCAAAATCTATTAAGAATTGTTTTAAAACTTTATTAAGGGCATATCAGATGGCATGAAATACAGGGATGTTTCAATAGAGAATGTGACTTTTATTAGTCCTCTCATGAAAAATGACATTAATTCGAGATGGCAATAAAAAATATATTGCCTCTTCTAAAAAGCCCCATTTCCCCAGATCTTGAGATTTGTGATTAGTAGGCAAAGAATTATATCACACAGAAAGTAAAGGAGAGGACAAAGTGAGATTTACCTTCCCAAACATTCTCATTAACAATCCATCCCGCACAGCCGGGCTTACGTGGGATTCCTCCTTCATTTTCTTTTAAGTATATTCAAGTAGTATGTACACCTTTTGCCATGTTCAATATTAAAAATGAGATGACTGCTTTACAGATGATTAGTTATGTCTACTCAAAATTACTAGAAAACGTGAGAGTTTCACATCAAATGTAATACATCTAAAGAAAGTTAATGTTATTATAATTTAGAATGTATTAATACGAAATTCTAAACTTTCTTCTCGTATAACATAATTATAATATTATTTATATTATGACAGACTCCTATGCTTTCAGGTTCATATACTTGGCACACACATCTGACTTTCTAACACCTACTCCCTCATCTCATTCTCAGCCTACAAGAACATTCATTTTCTAGGTAAACTACTGTCATCTTTGGAAGCTGACTATCATAGCTGTTTTAGCTTTAATTTTTTTTTTTTTTTAGAGACAGAGTCTCACTTTATTGCCCTCAGTAGAGAGCTATGGCGTCAACTCCACAACCTCCAACTCCTGGGCTTAGGCAATTCCCTTGCCTCAGCCTCCCGAGTGGCCAGAACACCCGGCTATTGTTTTGTTGCAGTTTGGCCTGGGCTGGGTTGGAACCCACCACCCTCGGTATATAGGGCTGGTGCCCTACCCACTGAGCCACAGGCACCACCCTGTTTTGGCTTTATATTTAAGAAATGCATGAAGTTAAACTTTGGAACTCAGACATTATAAATCAATCATGTTTATCAGGAGTCTCCTGAAAAAAAAAATATCTGTAGCAAGTCTACTAATTTTTTTAATTAAATTTTGATATAAAATGTTTATTGTGTTGTATTCTGAAAAGTTTCCTAAAATTTAAGAAGTGAAATGCTTCACTAAAATCTTACCAAATCTTCTCTCTTCTGATGGCTTACTCTGCTCTATTTTTTACTCATTCATCTCTTCATAGACCATTCACTGAACATCCACTTTATGTCAGCCCTGGGTAAGGCATTAGTCAATAATAATTAAGGCATGAGCCTTACCTTCATGGGATCCATAGTTTAGTGAGAGAGACAGACAATTTAAGAAATTTAATACACTATGTGAAATACTAACAAAGGTCTTGTCAATTAGTTATTGACTAATTAATAAATAATTAAGGCATAAGCCTTACCTTCATGGGATCCATAGTTTAGCGAGAGAGACAGACAATTTAAGAAATTTAATACACTATGTGAAATACTAATAAAGCGCTTGTCAAAAGAGCTATGGGATCACAGACAAACAAAGGGAGCCGGTTCACTAAATACTGGTGAAAACCAAGTCCAGGAAAGTTCAGAAGGAAGTTGAGGGTGGGCCACATGTATTCCTTCCATCTCCACCTACTTACCTCCAAGCCTGTGGCCCATCATTTCACCTCTTCCTCTTTTGCTAATAATATTATATTATCATTACAGAGCTTTCCCACGGTAAATCTCACTACTGCTTGAGCATATATTTTCATATATATATATATATATATATATATATGTATATATATATATAATATATATATATATTTTTTTGCAGTTTTTGGCCAGGGCTGGGTTTGAATCTGCCACCTCCAGTATCTGGGGCCAGCACCCTACTCCTTTGAGCCACAGGTGCAGTCCTGCTTGATCATATTTTCACATGTCAGTTAGGGAATATGCTACTTATGGCTAGTTGGAAGTTATGAATAATCAAGTTATTAATCAATAATTATTATTAATGACTTCTGATGTAGAAGAAATGCCATTTCTACCGAACCTTACCTTAAGATCTGTCCCAATATCCTCTGTACTTTTCTATAGAATGATACATTTTGAAGATCACTCATCTGATTAAGTTTTAGCCCCTTGAGTAGGCCCTGGGTTCAATGCAAGTTAGGAAGATGTTAACATACTCCCAATCAATTTTTGGTATTTCATGGTATCAAAACTTTCACATTTTCAAAGACCTTCACTATTAAGATACCCTTTGCACTGAAACATTCATTTGGTTTTCAAGATTAAAAAAAAATCCCATGAGTTTAGTAGGGAAGATGTTATTATCCCCTTTTAGAGATGAGAAAACGGGATTCTGCCCACACAGTCACAGAGACTGGACTAGACCCTGGACGTTTTCTGTCTCCTCATGATGCCTTTGACTTTCCTGCACTTGGTCACTATTTTAGAATTGATCATTACTGCAGAGAGAGAGAGTTTGAAAATCCTGGCCAATAGTTTTGAATATCTATTGAAGTAATATTTCTAGTACTCAAAGAAAAGTATTAGAAGTATTTATTTATTCTCAAACATATATTTTATATACACATTACTATTTGACCCATGTCTTTAAATATTAATGATCATAAAATGTTAATTCTTATCTTTAATTTTAAATATGAAATATTTGTTGGAATAGTAACATGCTCAATGAAGACTGAAATATTCAGCCTTTTAGATGCGTGTGTGAGTGTGTTTGTATAGCAGGTTGAGGGATAATTTGAAATTTACCAAATGTAATGATAATTACTGAAAAAAAATTAAGTTATAATGGCGATCACAATGAGTTAGAAAAAATTTTCTCTTAATAAATGAGTAAAAAGAAGTTCTATGTATGAACTGAGCATATGTTAAGTTGTCAGAATATATAACAGATGATGAAGAATTTATATAATACTATTTACCAAAAACCATTTCATACATGAAAAGTTGTGTAGAAGTCTACCACGTCTTGTAATGAACTACAGTTCTCTAAAGATAAACCACAACCCTGGATCCCAAATGATTTGGGGACATTTGATAAGAAACACATAAATTGATATAGAAAATAATCTTGACAATGATCATCAAAATTGGCAGAGACAGGAGGGCCACAGTGACATGGCGACGCCCCCACGTTAAGGAGACTGCTTGTGAGCTCTACCCTTCCACCTAAGGAGTTCCCCAGGCTGGATGTCGTCTGGGAAGTGTGGGCTAGCTGCCTCTGGAGATTTCTCTCAGGATGAAACTACCATGATGAATTCCCTCAATCCCAAGTGGGCCTCGTCACGTCCTTGTCTCTCCTTGCTGCAGATGAATACGTGATATCAGAAGACACCCTGGTGGCACACACTGGCTTGACCACGAGACGCCCAGTAGAAACCAGAAAGTTATCCGTCTCTCCTGGAGATCACATTAGTCAGCTTCTGTCACAGTAATAAACAACCCCACACCTCAGAGGCATGTAAGCTCCACTACCATTTTTTGCATCTAGGTCTCAGGTTGGATGTGGCTCTCCTCTGCTCTGTACCTATTCTGGGACCTGGATGGAAGAGCTGACCCCCTCTGGGACTCACTTTCCTCATGGCAAAGGATGGAGAAGGATGATGGAGGCTGCGTTGAACCACACAGTCTTATATAAAACCTCTCAGAAATTGTGGGGTGTCACTTTCACTGTTAGGCTGATGGTCCAAGCAAGTCACTTGGCCAGGTTGGCCAGTGGGTGGGGAAATGCCTTTGCCTCCAGGTGTATAAGTCTGCACATAGTTGGAATCTATTTGTGGGTTCGTTGCCTCCTAGCTCTACATTTACTTTTGGCCTTCTCTGTGAAATTCAAGCTGGACCCTAAGTTCACTTTGTCAGTGGCTTGATGTCAATTCGAGCTTGCCAGTAGAGGGCCCCGGGAGACGCATCGAGCCAGGGGTCCTGCTCCCGACTCCCCTGCGCATCTCTGGGCAGGCTCCTCATGCCGGTGTCCTAATGGGCAGCCTCTCCTCTCGGGTTCCTGAAGCTCGTGTAGCCTCTTCTAACTCCCGGCTCCTGCGGTGAGGCATCTCCTCCAACATCTGGCTCCTGCAGTGAGCCCCGCTTTCCTCGCTCCTAGCCTCTGCAGCATGGGTTCTTTCTCCAGCATCACTGTCTTCCATGTGGCTGGCTTCTGGGGTTCACGACTAGGTCACTGCCTCGCACACGGCTTCCCCAAGGCCATCTCCAGCAGGACAGGCAGCTCCGCTGGTCCCAGGCTCCTGCAGCACTTGTGTGAACAGCTTCTTCAGTGCCTGGCTGGTGCAGTGACAACAGTACCCAAGAACCAATAATTCCTCTGACTCTCCCTTCAGGCAATATTGTGGTCAAAGATGCCTCACCATGGGCAGTTTCCTCCAGCTCCCTGGAGAACATACTTCTGGCGTCCAGAGGCTGCATTTCCAGGTTCTGCAGGTGTGAAAACAGAGTGAGCTCTCTGCCAGCCAGCAAGGTACGGTCACACCCTTTCCAACATGGTCTGAATCTCAGCCCTACGGGAGCCTCAGTTTTTGGTGAAATGGAATCTGGAATCAATTCAAACCTGGTAAGTAGCAGCTGAATTCCTGTACTATTTAGAGCTCTCTTTATTTCCTATTATCCAAATCCTTATTACTTCAACCTCCTGTTATAGTTAATTCTTTACATTACTCTTCCCACATTTCAATTAGTGTGTAATTTCTCTGTCTCCTGATTGGGCCTGGACTGATGTGGGAACCACATTATAAGCTATCACAGACATCTAACAAATTGAATTAGGTAAGTGAAACTTGTTGTTCATTAAGGTGAGTTAGCCCAGCATCTTCATCGGCACAGAAGAGTGATATTCCCACAGTCTTGGTTAGGGCTTCGTGTTTCCTGGACATAGTGGGGACGCCTCTCACCCCGTCTCTGAGGCGGACCACCCCTGACCACCAAACTCTTTCTTACACTCTGTGAACAGTGTAAGGTCAACGGTCAGGTTCTCCCAGCCTCTCTGAGAATGGAGTTAATTCTCCTTATTTCTGCTGTACTTGATTTCGTGTTTACTTTTGGAAGATGTTTAATTTTCTTTATCTCTCTGAGTCCTCAGGCTTGTGTGCCCTGGACCCCTCACTTGGGCCAAAATCACATACATATTAGAAAAGTAACATTTTAAAAGTCAACATTCCCTTAAAGCTGTAATTACCCCCTTTAATTTCTGATCAGCTTATTAATCTATGAAAACTATGTATTGAATTATGGGAGAGTGTGTGAAGTACCTACAGAAAACACAAGGGCAAAATTTTTTATTCTTTTAAAATAAGAATCATACATAAGAAATTTTAAATTTCCTTCTGAGAACTAGCACAGCAAATATAAGCCATTTTACTGAGTTAAAAAACTAACATATTTTATTAATACACATATGTTATAGGGCAGAAATATTTATTGAGACTGCAACTATTTTTCTCAATTAAAAAATGAGTAATTCAAAGAATTATTAGAGAAAATAGATAATGTTTTGTTTTCTTTTCTATACTCTTCCCTGATATGAGTACTTTATACCAATACGGTCGATGTGAACATATTGACCAGGTCATGTCTAACGCCAGGATAGAGCTACAGAAATCTAGAAGCTTTTGTTTGAGAGAGATACAGAAAGAGGGTTCAATGGAAAACAAAGTTATCTTAAAGCTACGCACAAAAGGCTAGGTCTAATCCATGGTGTCTGGACTTTCTGTAAGGTTTACTTCCGGTTCATGCTTTGCTGTCTCCTGTCCTCTAATTTGATATAATCTCAGATCTTACTAGATATTGCAGAAATCAAATCAGATCTGACTAGATATCTCAGCCCTCAGCATAGCTGTGAGGTTCCAAATGTCGTGTTTATGCTGTCGCCACAACCTCTTGAAAGGAATCTTTTCCTGGTCTCTTGCTCAGAATCCCAGGTTTTAGATTACATTTAAAATCGCAGGTTTCCCCTTGACTGCACTAATGTATGCAGCTATGATTTAATAATTAAAAAAAAGAGAGAGAGAGAGAGAGGCTTAGGGAGGCAATGAGAAAACACACCAATTGACACCTGACTCCATAGAGGGTCAGATTATTTTAAAAGACAAATTTATCCCCCAAGCGGCCCCAGACATTCAAAGAAAACTCCAGAAATTGGCTATAGTCCCAGACCATAACCTGGAGAATATTCGTAAAATGGCCACTACGGTCTTTTGTAACCGAGATCTGGAGAGAAAGGAGGAAAAAGAGAGAAAGGAACAGAAAAGAATGACAGCTCTAGTAATGGCACTCTGACAAACGAGCAACCTTCAGGGGCAGAGGAAAACCAGAGGAGCGAAAAACAGGTGCTTCCAATGTGGTCAGACTGGCCACTTCAGAGAAGACTGTCCCCAGCAGTACCACTGGCTGGGCAAGCCACCTGGCCCCTGTCCAGAATGCCAGGGTGACCACTGGAGGGTGGCCTGTCCCCAGAGGTAAAGGCCTCCCTGGGACAGTGACCCCATCGGAGCCCAAACTGGACTGAGAGTGCCCGGGGCAAATTCTCACGGGTTCAGCTGGTGTCATCACCCCTCAAGAGCCCCAGGTTTGCCGTATAGTGGAGCTCCAGGAGAGAAAATTTCTTTTGGACACTAGAGCAACTTTTTCTGTACTTCTCTGTAGTCCTGATCTTTTATCTCCCAAATCCATAACTATGCAGGGGGTGTCTGGACAGCCGGTTACCAAATTCTTCTCCCAGCCTCTAAGCTGCAATTGGGATGACTTGCTGTTCTCTCATGCCTCCCTAATCATCCCTGTGCTCCCCATTTGGGGAGGGACATACTAACTAAAACAGGAACTTTTCCCTCCTGGAGATCTAGTCATGTTCAAAACTCTTCCCTCTAATTCACCTTCCCTGACCCCAGGAAGTCCCCTTTTCTGTTATCTTGTCTTCTTCTACTGTTAAAGTTATAGGAGTCGATTCCTGTATACATCATTCACGAGTAAAGTCCTGGAACCCTCCATCTTCTACGGAGGCAGGCAATGAAGACAGCCAACCACAGACCACCTACACTTGTGAACCAAAAGAAAGTTTGAAGTTATTATTTAGGAAACAGCTAGAAAA
>CAUYRH010048661.1:0-12966 GCA_963574655.1 Perodicticus potto | reverse complement strand
GTATATGTACACTATGGAATACTATTCAGCCATTAAAAAAAATGGAGACTTTACAGCCTTTGTATTGACCTGGATGGGAGTAGAACACATATGAGGACAGTTAATGACAATTAATGACACACTGGGGGTGGGGAAGGGGAGAGCAGAGAGAGAAAGAATAAGGGAGGGGTGGGGAAAGGAAGAGCAGAGAGAGGGAAGGAGCGAGGGGAGTGGGGTCTTGGTGTGTGTCACACCTTTGGGGGGCAAAACACGATTGTAAGAGGGACTTTACCTAACAAATGCAATCAGTGTAACCTGGTTTCTTGTACCCTCAATGAATCCCCAACAATAAAAAAAAAAAACTACTCTTCTACTAATGCCATAGTTTTCCATGAGGTCCAGATGTAAACTCTGTTTTATGCATGCTCTGTTGGGTACAAATACACCCAACTTTCAGTAAAACTGAAGTCCCTCCACTTTGTTTCCTGCTTCTGTGATTTCCCACAGTGTCACTGGTTTTTGTGACTGTCTTTTAAGCAAACATCTTCACTGAAGTCCTGCTTCTACCACTCACTAACAAGTGGCAACAGGAACAATATTCCTAACACTGCGTTGTTTAACCCTACGTTCAAATAACATCTACCTCACAGAGTTGTTGAAAGAATTAAATGCAATAATTTATTTAAATTATGTGCCTGAAACATAAGAGGTACTCAATCAAGAATAATAACTAAAGTTTTCTAAATACTCACCTTGGGCCAAACAATGTACCTTGTTGGGTCTTATTTTTACTGTTCTTTTTGTCCTTTGTGTCTCTCAGTGGGTGCATTCTGTCCCCCACCTTGCACCCTGCCCCCTGTGGATCTACTCTCTCCCTCTGCATTTTCAAAATGCAAAAGGTGGCTCGGCACCTGTGGCTCAACGGGCTAAGGCGCCAGCCATGTATACCTGAGCTGGCGGGTTCGAATCCAGCCTAGGGTCCACCAAACAACAATGACAGCTGCAACCAAAAAATAGCCGGGCGTTGTGGTGGGTGCCTGCAGTCCCAGCTACTTGGAAGGTGGAGGCAGGAGACTCACTTGAGCCCAGGAATTGGAGGTTGCTATGAGCTGTGATGCCACATACAGGGTGACAGCTTGAGGCTCTGTCTCAAAAAAAAAAAACCTCAAAATACAAAAGGTTTGCTCAAGACCTTTTAAACTGGGATACTCATTTACAGTAATCTATTAAATCTGTTGTGAACCTACATTTTATACTTTGTAAAAAACCTAAGAATGAAATGAAAAATGCCCCTTGCTTAGAAATCTGGGGGAATTGGGGCCATTAGGAAGGAGATTTGGCAATGGGAACCCTTCCACTAGCCTTTGAAATCCACTGGCCCAATAATTCTCATTCTGTTGTATTTAAAATATATATATATATTTTTTTGTTTTTTGTAGAGACAGAGTCTCACTTTATCGCTCTCGGTAGAGTGCTGTGGCATCACACAGCTCACAGCAACCTCCAACTCCTGGACTTAGGCAATTCTCTTGCTTCAGCCACCCAAGTAGCTGGGACTACAGGCCCCGGCCACAATGCCTGGCTCTTTTTTTGTTTTGCAGTTTGGCCAGGGCCGGGCTTGAACCCGCCACTCTCGGTATATGGGGCCTGCGCCCTATTTGCTGAGCCACAGGCACCGCCCTAAAATACTTTTTTTTTGAGACAGAGTCTCAATCTGTCACCTTGGGTAGAGTGCTGTGGCATCACAGCTCACGGCAACCTCAAACTCTTGGGCTTAAGCAATTCTCTTGCCTCAGCTTCCCAAGCAGCTGGGACCACAGGCACCTGCCACAACACCACCCACTTTTTGGTTGCAGTTGTCATTGTTGTTTAGCAGGCCCGGGCCAGGCTCGAACCCACCAGCCTCGGTGCATGTAGCTGGCACCCTCCTCACTGAGCTACAGGCACCGAGCCTTAAAATACTTTTAGACAGAATTTTTAGCAACATACTTGAAGAAATTAATGCACAATAATTGCTGTACAGAATGATATCTTTTGACATTGGCTGTCCTTTGGCTCTAGGTTCAAGTTTGATAAAATCTTGCTACCCTGACCAAGCTCCCAAAAGTTCTCAGAGAGATGTAACCTGCCTTTGAGAGTTACTCCATCCTTTATATCTACCTTGGATCACATAATGGACTCAGAGCTCAAACTGAATCTGCTAGGCATTCTAGTAACAGAATGACGACTTGGTTGTGACATAAATATTGTACACTAGCTAAAATGTGCACAGGCTGTGCACAGGCTGTGCTCCTGTGAAGGAGTGTGGGGACAGTACAGTAGCTGAGCACCACTGTCCTGGTCCAAGCCTAGGCCAAAGGATATAAGGGGTCTGTGGTCACAGCCAGGTGCCTGGGCCTGCCTTTGTTCCCTTGTCTTCTCTCCCAACTTCTTTGTACCCTTCATCCCCAACACTCTAAGACACCCAGTTACTAAAGCTCCAAAAGCTCCACTCACTTGGCCCTTTCCCTGTCTTCCTATCACTGACACCCCCCCAGCTGTGACATAACTCAGAGCCCAAAGTTTCTGCTGATGCAAGCCCTGCAGCCACCAAGACACTCAGCACTGTGAGAGGGAAAATGGATCCTGGACAGAGGGTATGGCACAGGAACCAGGGCTTTTGGAGAATAAGACCGCAAGCCTTTTGTCTTTCCCTGTGTCCTGAGAGCCACAGGTGCTAGTGCCAGCTCAGGCTTCTGTGCCAGAAGAACAGCATTCAGCATGAGTGTTCAGCACAGAAGGAAATGCCCGAGGTCCCTTGGTGCTCCACAAAGCCATGTCATACCCAGACCATCTCAGCCATGCCATCTCTGTCCTGGATGCTACCACAGCCACATGTGAAGGGACATGAGAAGTTGCAGCACATCCTATGCAGAGTGTACAAGGTGAAGACTCTGGAAGCTATGTCACAGTGCCATACAGTTTTAGAAATAGCTGCTGAAGAAAGTAAGAACATCCAGCTGCAAAGTAACACACTTGGAAGACTCTGCCTGTGAACTCTGTCCCATTGAGAGAGCTCATGTGTCATTCCTTTTCCATCGTTTGGATCAGACACTATGCAAAACACTATGACAATATATGGGAGGGGGATCCAGTTCAGATCAGTTCAGAGCTCAAGTGTGTCATTCCTTTTCCATCGTTTGGATCAGACACTGCGAAACACTATGAGAATATACGGGAAGGGGATTCAGTTCCGATTAGAAAGAGCCTCTACCGGGGATGATCAGGGTAGCCTGGAAAAGTAGCCTTGAGCTGCCTTACTCTGATGAGCTGGACACACAGAGCAAGTCTGAAGGCCTGCTCATTGATCTGCCTGAAGCCTGGAGCCTCCTCCAGTCAGCCAGCTGCTTCCTTGTCCCCACCCTGCTGTGAGCCTCTCGGAGCTCAGAAAAATCTGGACCCAAGGTTTAGAACCAAAAGAACTGGCTCATTCTGGAAAGGAAAAAGTGAGAAGCAAGAGAAAATGGCTTAAAGAAAAAAAAAAGGAAGGCTTTTGTAATTTTCTTCCCCTCATCCAGGAGAGGAGAGGAGCAGGCTGCCAGGCCTTGTCCGCAATTAAAGCGTCTTTCTCCTTCCTCCCAACCCTTTCACTGCTGAGGTGGTCCTTTAGGAGCCCTGTAGGCACTGTCATCTTGGGAAGCCAATCGTGCCAGTTCCGTTCTCTTCTGTTAGAAATAGGCATAATTCACTTCTGGCCAGTTAAACACAAGGCAGGTAGTCTACTGGGGAGAACTTCAGGAATAGTTTCTTACCTTTTCTTTTTTTTTCTTTTTTGCAGTTTTTTTTTTTTTTTTTTTTTTTGGCCAGGGCCGATTTGAACCCGCCACCTCCAGTATATGGGGCTGGGGCCCTAACCCTTTGAGCCACAGGTGCTGCCCTCTTTTTTTTTTTTTAATTAAAAAAAATTTTTAAGCAGGGTATGATGGCTCACACCTATAATCCTGGCACTCTGGGAGGATGAAGCAGGTGGATTGCCTGAGTTCAGGAGTTCAAGACCAGCCTGAACCAAAGCAGGATCCCATCCCTAAAACTAACGAGGCATCGTGGCAGGCACCTGTAGTCCCAGCTACTGGAGAGGCTGAGGCAAGAGCATCACTTTAGCACAGGAGTTTGAGGTTGCTGTGAGCTGTGATGACACCATGGCACTCTACCCAGGACACCAAGTAAAAAAGTCCCTCCTCTTTCATTTACTCGTTTCTACACTGTATCATGACAGCACTCAACCAAGAGCAACAAAGTAAGACTGTATCTCAAAAAGAAAAAAATACTATAAAATTTGGGGTGGCGCCTGTGGCTCAGCGAGTAGGGCACCGGCCCCATATACTGAGGGTGGTGGGTTCAAACCTGGCTCCGGCCAAACTGCATCAAAAAACAGCCGGGCGTTGTGGCGGGTGCCTGTAGTCCCAGCTACTTGGGAGGCTGAGGCAAGAGAGTTACCTAAGCCCTGTCTCTACAAAAAAAAAAAAAAAAAACTATAAAATTTGTTTTTATGCTCAGAGCCCATAGCTCAGTGGTTACAGCACAGGCCACATACACCGGGGCTGGTGGGTTTGAACCCAGCCCAGGCCTGCCAAACAACAATGACAACTACAACAAAAAATAGCTGGGCATTGTAGCGGGTGTCTGTAGTACCAACTACTTGGGAGCCTGAGACAAGGGAATCGCTTAAGTCCAAGAGTTAGAGGTTGCTACGAGCTGTGATGCCACGGCGCTCTACTAAGGGCAACAAATGAGATTCTGACTCAAAAAAAAAAAAATTTTTTTTAAATGGAGTTTCCTGTTGCCCAGGAATGTACTGTCATAGCTCACTGCAGCCCTGACCTCCTGGATTCAAACAATTCTTCTACATCAGCCTCCCTACAAGTTGAGACTACAGGTACACACCAGCATACCTGACTAATTTTTCTTTTTCTTTTTTTTTTTTTTTTTTTTTGCGGTTTTTGGCCAGGGCTGGGTTTGAACCCGCCACCTCCGGCACATGGGGCAGGTGCCCTACTCCTTTGAGCCACAGGCGCTTCCCTGACTAATTTTTCTTATGATGGACAGGGTCTCATATTGCTCAGGCTGGTCTTGAACTCCTGGCCTAAAGTGTTCCTCCTACCTCAGAGGAACAAAGTGCTGAAATTATAGATGTGAACCATGGCACCCAACCTCTTAGCTTTTAAAAAGGGGCATAAGACCCCCCTTTTCAGCAGGGTCTTTATGTTAAACTGCTTTTATAATAATAATAAGATATCATTTGCATTTATCACTCTTATTTTCTTTTTTTTTTTTGGCCAGGGCTGGGTTTGAACCCGCCACTTCTGGCCTATGGGGCTGGCACCCTACTCCTTTGAGCCACAGGCACCACCCTTATTTTCTTTTTTTTTTTTAATTTTTCATTCTATTTTATTCATTTAGATGCCTGCCACAATGCCCAGCTAGTTTTTCTATGTTTAGTAGAAAGAAGGTCTCACTCTTGCTCAAGCTGGTCTCGAACTCCTGAGCTCAAGCAATCCACTGCCTCCGCTTCCCAGAGCTCTGAGATTACAGGCACGAGCCACCACACCCAGCCCTCACTCTCATTTTCTCATGAATGTACCCTGGACTTGCCCAGAGCCTGCATGATGTGTGATACACAACAGATTGTACAAGATGCAGATGTGAGAAACCATCTGTCCTCTGTGAAGCCAACATTAAAGAGATTTGTAAAAATGTAAAACAAAGCTACTCTTCTCACTAAATGTTTTTTGTCTTGGAAAATATAGTGGTTTCTGTATAAAAAGAAATCAACACATTGTACCCCACATATGCATAAATGTATTCATGATCTATGTGTATATGACTTAATAAAAAAAAAAGAAAGAAAATATAGTGGTTTCTTTTGTGTTGTTTTCATTAAAATTTGTGACGTATGTTATCACATAATAGGTTTATTATTATTTTTTTTTTTTGTAGAGACAGAGTCTCACTTTATCACCCTCAGTAGAGTGCTATGGAGTCACAACTCACAGCAACCTCCAGCTCCTGGGCTTAGGCGATTCTCTTGCCTCAGCCTCCCGAGTAGCTGGGACTACAGGCGCCCGCCAAAATGCCTGGCTACTTTTTGATGCAGTTTGGCCGAGGCCGGGTTTGAACCTGCCACCCTCGGTATATGGGGCCAGTGCCCTACTCAATAAGCTACAGGCGCCGCCCTATTATTATTTTTAATGAATTAATATTTTAATGTTTCTCAGTTTTCATTTATAACATTATAAATATTAATAGACATAACCCACATTTAAAAAAGAAAGTTTTGGGGGGAGGTCCTTAAGTTTTTAAAGAGGAAGAAGTCCTGAGAATGTCTGAGGACTACTCCTGGGGTTAGGCTGCAGCGCCCAGGGCTACTGCTGCCATCTTGTGACCGCAGGTGGAACCAGCCGTGTGGTGGGGACGGAGGAGCAGAGACAGCAGTGACCCTGGGAAATAGTCACACTGCACCTATGCTATACACCCTCACAATCTTGAAATGTCTTGTTCTCTGAAATGATAAATTCCCTTGTTGCTTAAGAAATTTTAGGTTGGGTTTCCTCTTATTTACAAAATGTCCCCAACTGTTTGAATTTACAGTTAGCTCACAGGACTTCAGTGACCTTTGTTGTGTGTTTTGTTTGTGTTTCCAGGATTTGTGGATTAGTAGCATTATTTACCAACTGAAGACACTGAAGGCTCAAGACAAAACTTGAAAAAGAGATAGCAGAGATAGATCATCAGTGCTCTGGAAAAGGGGATGACAAAAAACAGACAAAACAGTGACAATACGCTACAACCCACACACTCTTAAGAAAGTAAGCCTTCTGATCAAGACTCCGCACTTCAAACATTGTAATTTCTATTTTTAAATTAATTTTTATGTAAATGGCAGCCGTTTTCAGTTTAACTCAGTATAAAGGTTAGATTTTGTGACTGCAAACTTCAGAATCTACAATGGATGTTTGCCGAAAGGCCCAGTGGATACAAATATCAAGTCATACCTCTGTACTATAATTAACCATTGTTTCAAAGAGAATCAGTTATTAGACACTCAAGAAACAATTTTTGTTATATAAATAAAACAGATAAAGTGAAGACTTAAATATTTAAGTTCTATTGAGGTATCACACCACAAAAGTAAGCAATCCTAGCAATGATTTAGCCAGAAATGACTTTCCTAACAGCTGCAAAATCATGCAAGAGTTTTGGATATTGTAGCAGAGATGGCCAATTGTCACATAAGCCCTTCTGTATAAGGCCTCTGCTCCCATCAGGGCTGTGTTTCCCAGGAACCTCACACCCCCTAGATGGAGCCATGTGACTGATGCTTGCAAGGGTCCTATGGGAGGAAGTGATGCGTCTTGCTTCTGGCCAAGGCAGTTAAGAAATGGTGTGCTTCTCCCCACACTCTCTTCCCCAGCCAGGTAGGTGCAAAAACTTGAGGCCCCAGGGAACAAAGCCACCAGATGGATAGGGCCTGGGTTAGTGAATTGCTTGTTTTTGAGAGCAGACTGTCAACAAGAAATATCTACATGGGATTACTAAAAGAGTACAAACCAAATTTCACTTTGTGAAGTCTCTGAAAACTGCAACAAATGTTAACATAGACACTAAGCTATTTTGAAAGGTTAAAGTTCTAAGTAGGCATCAGAAAAGTTTTTGATCTTAGGAGAAAAAAAGCAAGCCTTATGTTTACTGTTGTACTCCCATCTTTAGTGCCTAGTACAGTGGGCAGGTAGTGATTAAATATGATGAATAAGTGAGCTCATGAATAACTAAATAAATCAACCAATGAATGGCAGACAGAGAAGTGAAGTGTTCCCATAAAAGCTGTCTTAGTCTGTTTTCTGCTGCTATAACAGAACACTACAAATAAGGTATTTCATAAAGAAAAATGTTTAGGTGACTCACAGTACTGGAGGCTGGGAAGCCCAAGAGCATGGTGCCAGCATCTGGTAAGGGTCATTGCACGATGAAAGCCAGGAGGTGAAAAGCATCACATGATGAGCAAGGCTTTGAGACTCAGCAGTAATTGGAGCTGAACTTTTTTCAGAAGCCCACTCCCTATAAAAATAACTCACTCCTGTAATAATGGCCTTAAGCCTTTAAGGCCTAAACACCTGTTAAAGGCCCTACCTCTCAACACTGGTACAACAGCAATTAAATTTCAACGTGAGTTTAGAAGGGGACATTTAAACATACCAAAAGCTATAATAGTTTGAAATAAAATAACACTAAATACACCTGTAGTCCCAGCTACTCGGGAGGCTGGGACAAGAGAATCGCCTAGGCCCAGGAGTTGGAGGTTGCTGTGAGCTGTGACTCCATGGCACTCTACCGAGGGTGATAAAGTGAAACTCTGTCTCTAAAAAAAAAAAAAAAAAAAAAACACTGAACATTTATAGAAAAGGTTCAACATACTGACTAGTATTTATTTGTGTATGTCTTAGGTAAAGGAAGAACTAGTAAAACTGCCTTAAAAGGTAATGAGTTTTACTGGAGGTATTGAAGAACATACTAGGCACCTGCTTGGCAGAGGTGTAAATATGATAGGAAAGGTTCAAGGTTACAAAGGTAGATGGACTAGTTATGCTTGGATAGTCCTTTTATGTAAAGTGATTAGATATACTGGTTAAGAATATGGATCTTCAGCTATTTTTTTTTTTTTTTTTTTTTTTTGCAGTTTTTGGCTGGGGCTGGGTGTGAACCCGCCACCTCTGGCATATGGGGCCAGCGCCCTACTCCTTTGAGCCACAGGCGCTACCCTGATCTTCAGCTATTTTAATGAGTACTATTGTTAGGTTTTTTTATTATTTCAAGAAGTAAAAACATAAGATGACAAATTTCTATCTCTAAATGGTTTTCAGATCACAAAGCAAAGGAGTCATAAATTGAGTACATATTATTATGGGCATATAAGGTACCCTACAGGAAATTATCAGCTTCAGAAGTTCTGCCCTTATGACCCTGAACACATAAAATGAGAATGATGAATATCAATTGGTATGCAAGTGAGAAAAATATTTGTCTTTGATATCAGTTTTAAGAAAAGCTTAGGTTTTATATGAAAAATTTCAGAGGATGAGAGAGAAGATATACATTGACATTCATTCATTCATTACCCTAAAGTAGGAGTCTAAATACCAATTTTATTTCTCTTAGGAAGACTGAAAGATGGAACAGGAAGTTGGCTTAGAGAAATAAGACAACACAAAGTCCACAGATTAATTTTCCTAGAAATTATTCTATTTTAGAAAAAAGTCAATCAATGTATATTTGACTTAAATGGCACCACACTTTGTCCTGACCTTTCGATGTCTCCTGAGCAATAGAACAGATGCAGTGGAGTAGACCAGTTGCCTAGCAACCTGAAATTCGTGAGACATGTCCCCTTTCCTTGACTTGATTTTAAATCAAGCTCTTCAAGGGCAGCTATGAGATAGATGACAAAAACATAAAAGGTCCTAATGCTAACATATGCAGTAAGCTTTAGGAATAAAGCTATGTATGTGGTCAACATATTAAGACACTGAGATTCATTTGGAAAATATTAATTTTAGTCTAGAATGCTCTATCTTTTCCCTGTGATGATTAAACTCATTTAACAGGCCTCTTGCTAATGAGAACATAGATCTCCAATCTCTGTGTAGCTTTTTTTTTTTTAAATAGCATAAGGGTAAATTGAGGTCTAAGACCAAGAAAGCCTTTATTTTTATTTATTTATTTATTTTAAGACAAAGTCTCACTTGGTATGTTGCCCTTGGTAGAGTGCTGTGGTGTCACAGCTCACAGCAACCTCAAACTCTTGGGCTTAAGCGATTCTCTTGCCTCAGCCTCCCAAGTAGCTGGGACTACAGGTGCCCACCACAACGCCAGCTATTTTTTGGTTCCAGTTGTGATTGTTGTTTAGTGGGCCCAGGACAGGCTCGAATATGTGGCCAGTGCCCTACTCCTTGAGCTATGGGTGCCACGCCCCAAGAAAGCCTTTATAAACTCTTTTGCACAGTGTTATCAAAAGAAGAAAAATATATACAGATTGTAATACCCAAATTTAGAAGTTTATAAACTAGGAAATTAAATTCTTTTGGCAATACAATGTAAACGCATTATTTCTCCAGTGGAAATCAAAACCAAAATCCATTTATTCCAATGTACTTCTTTCAAGGAGAAAAAAATATAGGTTGTAGTAGCATTCGATTTCCCTGCCACAGATCAAAGTAAAAACAAATTCTAGGGCATGGAAGTTTGAATCTCCCAGGTCCCTACCTTAATCTGCATTTGTGCTTTTAAAAAAAATAATAACTTTTTTTTGGGCAGCACCTGTGGCTCAAAGGAGTAGGGCGCCGGCCCCATATGCTGGAGGTGGCGGGTTCAAACCTAGCCCTAGCCAAAAACTGAAAAAAAAAAAATAATAATAATAACTTTCTTAGAGACAGAATCTCTCTCTGTTGTCCAGGCTGGAGTACAGTCACTAGTTACAGGCATGATCATTGCACACCACTACTCAGAACTTCTGAGTTCAGCAATCCTCCAATCTCAGCCTCCATAGCAACTGGGACTGCAGGTACTCAAGGCTCTGTGTCTGTGCTTTTAAAACTCTTGGTCAGAGCTCCTCCTACTGGACAACTTATTCAGCACCTTGTCTTATCAGATCGAATCAAGATTCAAATTTTTAACACAAAATGCAATGTTGCAATTCAATAAGCCACAAATTCCTTCTTTCTGGGAGAGAGAAAGATTTCACATTTAATGCTGATTTTTAAAAAATCCATATTGCATTTTGCGTTTACCTTATAATTGATTTGTACATTAAGATTTTGGTTAACATTTACATAGGACTTATGACTTGCCTAGCAGGATTCTAAGTGTTTAAATATAATTGTTGGAATCTTTACAACAACTGTATTTCTCACTTGTTTCATGAGTGGGACACTGAAATACAGAGATGATTTTTAAAAAACAAAACAACTTTCCAAGTATCATAAAGCTAGTATATAACAGACTCAGGATTTGAGTCCAGGCAGTCTGACCCCAGACTCCAAGGCTCTTCATCACAGGCTGTGACAAACCTGAGTAACACAAGATGTCACAGTAAGTATGGAACAGATTCTAAAGCATTAAGAGTCAATGACATTAAGATGATTTTTTTTTTTTTTGCGGTTTTTGGCCGGGGCTGGGTTTGAACCCGCCACTTCTATCATATGGGGCCGGTGCCCTACTCCTTTGAGCCACAGATGCCGCCCGATATGATCTTTTAAAATAGTTTTTAAAAATGTTTGTTGAAATATAACTAACATACAAATAAAATGAACAAAGCTTAAATGTTTGGTTGAATGATTTTCATAAATGTATACATGAGTGCAAACACCACCCATGATAAGAAATAATTTATTTCCACAAACCCAGGAAGTTCCTTTGGGCCCTATTACAGTCACATCTGACCATCCTTCCCTGACCTCCACCCCGACAAATCACAGTTCTAATTTCTATTACCATAAATTATTTTTGTCTGTTTTTTAACATCATATAAAGTGGAATAATGTACCTGGCTTTCAGAGATTCATTCACATTACTACATATCAGTAACTCATTCCTTTTTGATTGGTGAGTGTTATGCATATAGCACAATTTGTTTATCTATGTTCTTGTTGGTCAATATTTGACCAATTTGACTTCCAGCTTTTCGTCCCCGGCAGAGGAATTGCTGGGGAACAGAATAGATGATTTTTTAACTTTATAAGAGAAAGTCAAAGAGTTCTCCAAAGTGGTTGTTCCTCTTCACACTTCAGCCAGCGATGTATGAGAGTCCCCACTTTACTACATCCTCCTCAACGTTGGGCATTGTCAGTCTTTTTTATTGTAGCCATTCTAATGAGTGTAACACCATTTTATTATTTTAATTTGAATTTCTCTGATGACTAATGACGTTGAGTAACACTTCATGTACTTGTTGGCTAAGTGACTTTTTGTTGTTGTTCAGTATTCAAGTCTTTTGTCTATTTTAAACTTTGAGTTGTCTTTTTTGGGGCTTTGTGGAAGTATTTCATATTCTGGATATGAGTCATTTATCAGATATATACATTGCAAATATCATTCCCAATCTGTGGCTTACTTACTGATTTTTTTAAAATGATGTCTACAGATTAGAAGAGATTATTAATTATGTTGAAATTATCAGTTTTTAATTTGATAGTGCCTATCTCAAGGTCATGAAGAAACTTACCAATATTCTCTTTCAGAAGCTTTTCAGTTCTAGCAATTAAGCCAGTGATCCTTCTCAACTTAATTTTTGTATATAAATAAGTAAACATTAAAGTTTATTTTTTACATGAGTCTCCAGTTGTTCAGCACCATTTGTTCGAAGACTTTCCTTACCCCATGGTGTTGGCTTAGTTTCCTGGTCAAGATTCAACTGAGCATATTATATATGATTCTATTGCCTAGGTATTTTATTTATTTATTTATTTATAGACAGAGTCTCAAGCTGTTGCCCTGGGTAGAATGCCATGACATCATAGCTAACAGCAACCTCCAACTCTTGAGCTTAAGCAATTATCTTGCCTTAGCCTCCCAAGTAACTGGGACTACAGGTGCCTGCCACAAGTAACTGGGGCTACAGGTGCCTGCCACAACGCCCACCTATTTTTTGGTTCTAGTTCTCATTGTTGTTTGGTGGGCCCAAGCTGGATTCGAACCCCCCAGCTTTGGTGTATGTGACTGGCGCCCTAGCTGCTTGAGCTACAGGCGCCAAGCCAGGTATCTGATGTTCTTCTTTTTTTTTTTTTTATAAATTTTTTGAGACAGAGCCTCAAGCTGTCACCCTGGATAGAGGGCCGTGGCATCACAGCTCACAGCAACCTCCAATTCCTGGGCTCAAGCGAGTCTCTTGCCTCTGCCTCCCAAGTAGCTGGGACTATAGGTGCCCGCTACAACGCCCAGCCATTTTTTGGTTGCAGC
>CAUYRH010048660.1:0-13000 GCA_963574655.1 Perodicticus potto | reverse complement strand
TTCTGTAATATGTTCCTGGTCACAAAAACTTCTTTTTTTTTTTTTGAGACAGAGCCTTGAGCTGTCACCCTGGATAGAGTGTGGTGACATCACAGCTCACAGCAACCTCCAATTCCTGGGCTCAAGCGAGTCTCCTGCCTCTACCTCCCAAGTAGCTGGGACTACAGGCACCCGCCACAACGCCCAGCCATTTTTTGGTTGCAGCCGTCATTGTTGTTTGGCGGCCCGGGCTGGATTCGAACCCGCCAGCTCAGGTGTATGTGGCTGGCACCTTAGCCCATTGAGCCACAGGTGCCGAACCAATTCTTGTTTTTTTGTTTTGTTTTGTTTTGAGACAGAGTCTCACTTTGTTGCCCTCAGTAGAGTGCTGAGGCATCATAGCTTGCAGCAACCTCAAACTCTTGGTCTTAATCAATTCTCTTGCCTGATACTATAGGTGCCCGCCAGAACTCCTAACTATTTTTAGAGATGAGGTCTGGCTCTGGCTCTGGCTGGTCTTGAACTCCTGAGCTGAGGCAATCCACCCACTGCGGCCTCCCAGAGTGCTAGTATTACATGTGTAAGCCACCACACCCGGCCTACTCTTCTTGTTTAAAAAAAGATTCTTACAACTATGGAAAATTCTCACAGCCTATAAAAAATGAAAAGTAAATTTGAAGTGAGGAAACAAAGGGGAGAGCCAAATGGGAGCTGGAAGAGGCTGGTGTGAAATAAGACAAGAGAGAGAATAGCTGCCTGTCAGAAGTGATAGAAAAAGCAAAAGCAAATCAAATAACTCAGTGAAGGAACTCCAAATCGTGACCAGAGGGGAAAATTTTGTATTGGGTCCAAAATACGACACATCGCCATGGACCCTAGAAAACTTACAGTATCCCAGCAGTGTGAAAGCATTGGTGATAATACTGAGAATTCTGAATCCTGATGAAAGGTTTACTATCTGTGTTCAGTGTACCCAAGTTAAGATGGCAAGGCCGCATGATGCTCCTTTTTCTTTAATTTAAAAAATTTTTTATTTTATTTTATTGAGACAAGATTTTGCTCTGTCACCCAGGCAAGAGTGCAGTAGTGTAATCATAGCTCGCTCCAACTTCAAATTCCTCAGCTCAAGTAATCTTGCCTCAGCCTCCCAAGTACCTGGGACAGCAGGCAAATGCCACCAATCCAGCTAGTCTGTCTGTCTGTCTTTCCTTCCTTCCTTCCCTTCCTTCCTTCCTCCTTCTTTCTTTCTTTTTCTGTCTTTTAGACAGAGTCTCACATATCACCCTCAATAGAGTTCTGTGGTGTCCCAGCTCACAACAACCTCAAACTCTTGAGCTTAAGCAATTCTCTTATCTCAACCTCCCAAGTGGCAGGACTACAGGCACCCGGCCACAATGCTCAGCTATTTTTTGGTTGTAGTTGTCATTGTTGTTTAGCAGGCCTGTGCCCGGTTCAAACCCAACTTGCTTCTAAACCACCCGGCCAGCACCCTAACTATTGAGCTATGGGCATCAAGCCAGCTAGTTTTAGAGATGGGGGTCTTGCTCTTGCTCAGGCTGGTCTTGAACTACTCAGCTCAGGCAATCCACCTGCCTTGGCCTCCCATAGTGCTGGGATTACAAATGAGCCTCCCCGTCTGGTCTGTTTTTCTATATTTAGTGGAGATGGGTCTTACTCTTGCTCAGGATTGTCTCCAACTCCCGAATGCAAGCAACTCACCCACCTTGCCCTCCCAGCATGCTAGGAGTACAGGCAATTTCTGGGAAGGGATTTTCTTATATATATCCTTTTCAACGGGAGAAGATTAAAATAGAATGGTGTTTCACAAAGTTTGTTCCATGAAACACCAGGTTACCACAATGCGCTATTATAAAAGAATTCCATGTTCAAATAAATTTGGGAATACTCCTGTCTTAGTCTTCTTGGGTTGCTTTAAACAATACCATAGGTGACTTGGCACCAGTAGCACAGTGGTTACGGTGCCAGCCACATACTCCCAGGCTGGCGGGTTCAAACCCCGTCCAGGCCAGCTAAGCAACAATGACAACTGCAACAGAAAAATAGCCAGGCATTGTGGCGGGTGCCTGTAGTCCCAGCTACTTGGCAGGCTGAGGCAAGAAAATTGTTGAAGCCCAAGAGCTGTAGGTTGCTGCGAGCGGTGACTCCACAGCACTCTACCAAGGGCGACATAATGAGACTGTGTCTCAAAAAAAAAGGGGGGGGGGAGGTGCCTGTGGCTCAGCAAGTAGGGCGCTGGCCCCATATACCAAGAGTGGCGGGTTCAAACCTGACCCCGGCCAAACTGCAACAAAAAAATAGCCGGGTGTTCTGGCGGGTGCCTGTAGTCCCAGCTACTTGGGAGGCTGAGGCAAGAGAATTGTTGAAGCCCAAGAGCTGAAGGTTCTGTGAGCTATGACGCCACAGCACTCTACTGAGGGCAACATAGTGAGACTCTGTCTCAAAAAAAAAAAAAAAAGAAAAGAAAAGAAAATACCATAGGCTAGATGGCTTGCACAACAGACATCTATTTCTCATAGTTCCGGCTAGAGGCTGCAAAGTCCCACAATCGAGATGCTGGCAGATTAGGTTCATGGTGTGGAGCCTCTTCCTGGCTTGCAGACGGCTGCCTTTTCACTGTATGCTGAGGTGGCAGAGGAGGGGGGGATCATAAGTATATACTCTAGTTGTTTCCTTTTCTGATCTTCTGATAAGGGCTAATCCCATCCTCACCCTGTCTACTCCTAATTACCTCCCAAAGGCACTATCTCTGCATCTCCTAATACCATCACATTGAGGGGTAGGGTTTCAACATGTGCATTTTGAGTGGGATACGAACATTCCATCTGTAAAGACCCCCATACTGTTTGCCTCCTTTTAGAGATTCACAAAGTTTATTAACATAATAATAACACACTGAGAAATTTTGTTGTCTTTGTTAAACTTATTATTATTATTTTTTTTTTGTACAGACAGAGTCTCACTTTATCACCCTCAGGAGAGTGCCGTGGCGTCACACAGCTCACAGCAACCTCCAACTCCTGGGCTTAGGCGATTCTCCTGCCTCAGCCTCCCGAGTAGCTGGGACTACAGGTGCCTGCCACAACGCCCGGCTATTTTTCTGTTCTGCAGTTTGGCCAAGGCCGGGTTTGAACCCGCCACCCTCGGTATTTGGGCCGAGCGCCTTACTTGATGAGCCACAGGCGCTGCTCTCTTGAACTTATTTGACTATAGAACTTCTTTTCTGGTTACACTAATAGTATGCCCTAGGTTAATATTCAAAAAAGTCTGAGGTTGTGGCACGGAATTATTGGTTAATTACAGGGTTTCTAAACAGAAAAACAAAGATGCTGACTATAAACACACTGAACACACTGCCTTCGATTCCTTGGAGTATTACGGAGCTCAGTTCATTTTATTATTATTATTTTTTTTTTTTTGGACTCGGGTTTTAGTCTGTTACCCAGGAATATGGTAGCACCATCACAGCTCATTGCACACCCCAAACTCCTGAGTTCAAGTAATCCACCTGCTTTGGCTTCCCAAAGTGCTAGGATTACAGGCATAAGCCTCTGTACCTGGCCTCAGTTCATTTTAATTCATAAAAACATACACATTTTTTTCTCTATATGCCATCAAAATCCACTTTACTATGTTTTTCTTTTTCTAGTTGTTAGAACTGGTGCTAGTGAGCTAAGTATTTCTTCTTTCTGCCATTTGGAGGATAAGGTAATAACTGAACACAACTACATTCCACGTCCTCTTCATGCTCATGGGCAGAGTCAATAACCACAAAGGAATTTACTGTGTATAGATGAAAGTCTGTATCATCGTAGCTCACACTGAAGATTTAGAGGCCTGCAGTATGACTGGTTTGTTCAATTCAATTTAACAACCATTTATTTCTTACCTCCTAAGTGCAGGAAAAGAGGGGTGAGAGGGAGGGAACTTGACAGATACCAAGATGAAAAAGGTAAGGGCTTACTCTCTAGATGTTCTAAAACCATAATAAATTAAAAATCATTCTTCACACATCTCAGATCCATAAGTGTTATAATAGACACAGGCCCACACAAGCTACATCCCAAAGGCACTTAGGGGAGAGAGAGAGACAAAGAATTGGGGTTTTAAATGGATGTGCATTGGATAGGCCGATAAGATAAAAGAAAATCATTCATGCCACACACAGACACAAAGACACACTTTATAGAAAGGCACAGTGGAGGAGAGCTCAGGGTTTATTCAGGGAATGGAAAGAAGTCTGATGTTACTGCAAACCCATACGTAGCACGGGAACAGGGTGGATGCCATAGAAGATAATGACAGAGAGGTAGATTGGGTGTTTAACGCCAGGCTGAGACAGCTGGATCTTACTCCACAAGGAGGAGAGACCACAGCAGGTTATAAACAGAAAGGAGACATGGGCAGATCAGCATGTTAGAGCAATAATCCTGGGGAGAGACTGGAGGCTTAAGCAACCAAAATGGTGGCCACCATTTATTAAGTAGTTGACTCTATTTTATAAACATGGAAACAGACTCAGAAAGGTGAGGTGACTTGGCCTAGGTCACAGAGCCAGGATTTCAGGATTCCACAGTCCCATCAGGCCACCGCTGAGATCAGAGGGGATGAAAGCCTGCACACAGGCAGTGTCAGCAAGAAGAAGGGAACCGGCAGGAGACCCTGAGGAAGCAGATAGATGGCTCCCCATCTACTCATGGCCACTCAGTGTCCTCCAATACAGAAGCACAACCCAGAAGGCCAAAGGCCACTCAGTGTCCTCCAATACAGAAGCACAACCCAGAAGGCCAAAGACTGTGGAGGACACAAGGAGACATCTGGTCAATCTTCTGGAGTATCTTCTTCCTGGCAAAAACCTACCGATATGATCGCTACTGAGTACCCAGCAGGAAAACACAAGTTGGGACATTTCCAGTATGTCTTTGTCTTTAATGCACTTCTTCCAGGTTCCTTTTCTTTGCATTTCCCTTTATATCTGGGTTGCATATGCAGCTTGTCAATGTCTGTGTCATGAATTTAAAATTAGATTCTGTATTATCTGCATGCATCGGGAAAATGTTTCTGTGTTTGCATCATAGATCCTGTGTAAACAGAAAAACTCAATGAGATGCTGTGATAGTATTAATGGCACACAGATAAAGACATTAGGCCTGTGACTGCCGTCCTGAATTATGTTCCTTTGTGTGATTCTTGCAAACTGGGATATATACTTGTTTGTGTGTTGAAATTGTTTCTGTCCATGAAGCAAGAGGGACTAAGTTATTATTTCAACACTGTCTAGGATTTATTTTAGGGTAAGAATGGAAAAACGATTATCTTCTCTTTGAAATTTTAACACCCTTAAGATGTACCACATAGGCTTGGAGCCTGTAGCACAGTGGTTGCAGTGCCAGCCCCATACACCGAAGTTGGTGGGTTCAAACCCAGCCTGGGCCAGCTAAAAGAATGACAGCTGCAACAAAAAATAGCCGGGCGTTGTGGTGGGCACCTGTAGTCCCAGCTACTTGGGAGGCTGAGGCAAGAGGATCGCTTAGGCCAGGGGTCCTCAAACTACGGCCCGCGGGCCACATGCGTTGATGTGAATTGTATTTGTTCCCGTTTTGTTTTTTACTTCAAAATAAGATATGTGCAGTGTGCATAGCAATTTGCTTATAGTTTTTTTTTGAACAATAGTCCAGCCCTCCAACAGTCTGAGGGACAGTGAATTGGCCCCCTGTTTAAAAAGTTTGAAGACGCCTGGTAAGCCCAAGGGTCGGAGGTTGCTGTGAGCTGTGATGTCATGGCACTCTACCGAGGGTGACATAGGGGGACTCTATCTCAAGATTGCCTTGGCACCTGTGGCTCAAGCGGCTAAGGCACCAGCCACATACACCTGAGCTAGCGGGTTTGAATCCAGCCCAGGCCCACCAAACACAATGATGGCTACAACCAAAAAATAGCTGAGCACTGTGGCAGGCGCCTGTGGTCCCAGCTACTTGGGAGGCGGAGGCAGGAGAATCTCTTGAGCCCAGGAGTTGGAGGTTGCTGTGAGCTGTGATGCCACAGCACTCCACCAAGGGTGACCACTGGAGGCTCTGTCTCAAAAAAAAAAAAAAAAAAAAAAGAACAAGATTAATTATCTTCTCCCCCAAACTTGCTTTACCTTTTATATTTCTGAACTTAGTGGGTGATGTCACCATCTGTATACCTGGGCCTCAATTTGTAAAATTGAGAGTTATCCTAGATCCCCAGACTTTGTCATCTCCAAATCTAATCAGCGTCCACACCCTCGCTTCTGGCCTTTCTTCCTCCTCTAGTGCTGGTGCTGTGTTTCAGCCATCACAATCTTGGGCCTGGATCTCAAACCCTTCTACCCATATTCGACGCTGCCACTAGAGTGATCTCCCTGAAACTAATTAAATGATGTCACTTCCCTGCTTAAAACTGTTTGGTGGTCGGATAGTGCCTATACCTCATCGAATAGAGCACCAGCCCCATATACCGAGGGTGGTGGGTTCAAATCCGGCCCCTGCCAAACTGCAACAAGAAAATAGCCAGGCGTTGTGGCGGGCGCCTGTAATCCCAGCTACTCGGGAGACTGAGGCAAGAGAATCACCTGAGCCCAGGAGTTGGAGGTTGCTATGAGCTATGTGATGCCAAGGCACTCTATCAAGGGCATTAAAGTGAGACTCTGTCTCTACAAAACAAAAACAAAAGCAAACCTGTTCGGTGGTGCCTGTAACTTCTAGGGGAAAGTCGAACACCAGGTTGGCCCTTGCTTAATGCTGTATCTTGATCGTCATTGGCCTTCCCCATCAGACTCTGTGCTTCAGCTGTGCTGACTACAGGTACCTGTGCTTCCCTGGTATTCACACCTTCCTGCTTTAACTCAGCAGATTTTAACCTTTCTCTCCCATCAGATCAAGTGAAGAGGGTGATTTGGCTCCAATAGTATTATTGCAAATTGGGGGAAGAATGGTTCTCTGTAAGTTTAGAGTCAGTTGCAATTTTATTTTTTTATATATAGATATATATTTTTTTTTTTTAAGAGACAGTCTCACTTTGTCTCCCTCTGTAGAGTGCTGTGGCATTACAGCTCACAGCAACCTCCAACTCTTAGGCGAATTCTCTTATCTCAGCCTCCTGAGTAGCTGGGACTACAGGTGCCAGCCACAACTCCCCACTATTTTTTTGTTGCAGTTTGGTTGGAGCAGGGTTTGAACCCACCACCCTCGGTATATGGGGCTGGTGCCCTAACTTACTGAGCCACAGATGCCGCCCAATTTTATTTATATTCTAATCTAACCTCAAGTTATAAAAAGTTTATCATTGGGGTGTGGTTAAGAGCAGTGGAATAATCTATAGTCCTGGAGATTTGTTTACATAAAATCTACAAGCAAGCAAATGTTCTTCATTTTAATATGGTCAAAATTATCAGTCTTTCCTTTTTATTTTATTTTATGTTTTGAGACAGAGTTTCACTATGTCGCTCTGGGTAGAGTGTGATGGTGTCACAGCTCACAGCAACCTCAAACTCTTGGGCTTAAGCTATTCTCTTGCCTCAGCCTCCCAAATAGCTGGGACTACAGGCGCTGGCACAACACCTGGCTATTTTTTGGTTGTAGTTGTCATTGTTGTTCGGCAGGCCCAGCCTGGCTTCCAACCCACCAGCTCCGGCAGATGTGGCTGGCACCCTAGCCACTCGGCTACAGGCACCAGACAGTCTTTTCTTTTTATTTATTTATTTATTTATTTATTTATTTTGCAGTTTTTGGCCAGGGCTGGGTTATGAACCCACCACCTCTGGCATATGGGGCCGGTGCCCTACTCCTTTGAGCCACAGGCACCGCCCCAGTCTTTCCTTTTTAGCTAAGTATTTTTCACGTCTAGCTGGGTGCGGTGGCTCACACCTGTAAACCTAGTACTCTGGGAAGCCAAGGTGGGTAGATTGCTTGAGCTCAGGAGTTGAAGACCAGCTTGAGCAAGAGCGACCCCCCTCTCTACTTAAAGTAGAAATACTAGCTGGGCATTGTGGTGGGAGCCTGTAGTACCAGCTACTTGGGAGGCAGAGGCAAGAGGATTACCTGAGCCCAAGAGTTTGAGGTTCCTGTGAGCTATGATACCACAGCACTCTACTCAGGGAGACAGAGTGAAATTCTTTTCTCAAAAATCAAACAAACAAAAACCCAGAACACATATGAACCATAAATACATATAATAACAATATGGTTGAATCTTAGTAAATAATATATATATATATATATATATATATATGTATTTTTTGTAGAGACAGAGTCTCACTTTATCGCCCTCGGTAGAGTGCCGTGGCGTCACACAGCTCACAGCAACCTCCAACTCCTGGGCTTAGGAGATTCTCTCGCCTCAGCCTCCTGAGTAATCGGGACTACAGGTGCCGCTACAATGCCCGGCTATTTTTTTGTTGCAGTTCGGCAGGGGCTGGGTTTGAACCCACCACCCTCAGTATATGGGGCTGGCGCCCTACTCACTGAGCCACAGGCACTGCCCAGTAAAATAATATTAAGTGAGTTGATGGCTTTTTCTTCAAGAACTCCTAGTTGAATTTGTATAAGGCAAAAAGACAAACAGAAAAAAGTCACCATGTGTAATAAACACACATGGCCATCTGTGAATAGTCTTCATGCTGCGCCTTTCTCTGAAAGGACTCTGAGCCCTTTGAGTACACACTGTCTTGCCATTTATTCTGATAACAGCCCCTGCAAGGTTATTGAGGACAGTTTATCCTTGCTGTTAGAAGCCTCAGCCCTTCCCTCTTCGGACCATATGTGGCCTGACCTGCCAGGTGTTCCCCAAGCTGGTGGGCTCCCCGGAGGACCAGGCGAGATTTCTGAGCGCACAAGCAGATTTCCTCCCCGTCAGGTGGTAGCCAAGCTGCCGTATGCCTTACCTCAGCTGGCCGGGCTGCCTCTGAGCCATGCAGGGAAGCACCTTGCCTGGTGACCTCCAAGGCAAGAGAGGCCTGGGGCTGGCAAGAGCAGCTTCTCTGGGTGTAATCTTGGCTCCATTGTGAGATCAAAGGGAGGAAGAGAGATTCAATTACTACGGTATATCCTTAGGCTGCTTTTGGTGAAGAGGGCAAAATGAAGTAATTTCGGCTTTTCACATACAAAATCCGGGTTGCTAAGAAGGGACAAAAACAACTTTTTACACAATGTCAGTAAATATTGGTATTTACACCAGTACCAACAACATTCAGAGTAGACAATGAAGTGATCCTCTCCAACATTTCCCCCTCTATAAATATGTTTTTCCTCCAGACCAGTGATTCCCAAACTCTAGCACCATGCAGAGCTGTTGTTAAAGCAGGTTGCCGGGTCCCAGATCCAGAGTTTCTGGCTTGGACTCTGGTGTGAGGCCTGAGCATGTGCGTTTCTAAGTTACCAAGGATGCTGTTGCCACCAGACAGCCGTGGGCCACGGGTGAGGACCGTGTTACAGCCCATGAACAATACTGTGGTGACTTGTCTTTTGATCCTATACCTTGGAACACTCTAAAAGGAGACAGTAGAAAATCTTAGGTTTGCCTGTACGATCTCTAAGGTCTCTTCCAGAGCCTATGAGGACGCATAGTCAGCAATTTACTGAGAAATCTGTATTCCAAAGGCAATCAGCCAGGTGTGTACACCTAAGGAAGCGTTTTTCTACAAAATGAATGTTCCAAGGGGTAGTTGGGAGTTCCAGTCCAAAGCACAAAAACTTTTTTTAGTGATGTTTTACCGGAATTAATAGCACACGCTGTCCAAAAAGTCACCCCTAGGGTCACCACACATAGGGAAAATGGGAAATTGTAGCTAAATGGACCTTTATTTACAAAATATTCATTACAAAATTTTACAAAGAGGTGGCCAACACATAAGGAATATTTTGTAAAATTTTGTAATGAGCACTTTGTAAATAAAAGTCCATTTATCTGCAATATCCCATTTTTTCTATGTATGGTGACCTTAGGGACAACTTTTGGGACACCCCAAACAAGGACACCTGTATTGTTTTCCCTCTGGCCAATGCACCTCCTCTTGCAGCTTAGAGGGCTGCTAACACAGCCACCTGCTGTGCCTGGGAGGGGTTTAGGGAGGAGGCATCGTCAAGTTCTCACTCATGGATATTATATTTACCCAGGAATGATACTTCCTTCCATGGCAGCATATCCTGAATTTGGCTCAAAGAGCACTTAGAGACAGTCAGGGCCTCTTCTGGTACTTGTTGGCTTATTTTCCCAAAGTCTGAGTTAGGAATTAAGGGGTGCCCACATGAATGCCCCTGTGCAGGTACCAATACCAACACCGAGCCTCTGCAGCCGTCACAGCAGGTTGCTGTGAGGTCACGGTGCTTGGCTAACTGATGGCAGATCAAGGTTCAAATCCTATATCTTCTAATTGAGAGCCTGGAATGGAATCATTTTTTGTCACTTTGTTGCTGTTCTAATTAAATTGTAGGCTTTCTTGGTATGCCAGTCATAGAGGTTTGGGGACTTCTAAACTCACAATTAGTCTAACCAAAGTTGCACCCTGCAAACCAGGAAACGGATTGGCCTGGTCTGCTAAGGAGGGAATTAGCATTTAGTATATAATACAACCCTAGCTCTTTGCTCATTGGTTATTCATGGAAATACACTCCAGGAGTGGCTTTATGATCCTGCCAAGTATCTGGGTATAATCCCTATGTGGGTAAGCTTCACTGGGCTTTTTCTTTCCTTTCTTTCTTTCTTTTTTATTTTTATTTTTTGTAGAGACAGAGTCTCACTTTATCGCCCTCGGTAGAGTGCCGTGGCGTCACACAGCTCACAGCAACCTCCAGTTCTTGGGCTCAGGCAATTCTTTTGCCTCAGCCTCCTGAGTAGCTGGGACCACAGGCGCCCACCAGAATGCCCGGCTATTTTTTTGTTACAGTTTGGCCGGGGCCAGGTTTGAACCTGCCACCCTCTGTACATAGGGCTGGTGCCCTACTCACTGAGCCACAGGCGCCGCCCTTTTGTTTTTTTGGAGACGGAGTTTCAGTTTGTCGCCCTCAGTAGAGTGATGTGGCATCACAGCAACCTCATACTCTTGGACTCAAGTGATCCTCTCACCTCAGCCTCCCAAGTAGCTGGGACTACAGGTGCCTACTGTAATGCCCGGCTATTTTTTAGACAGGGGGTATTGCTGTTGCTCAGGCTGGTCTGGAACTCTTGACCTTAAACAATCCACCCACCTTGGCCTCCCAGTGTTAGAATTACAGGCATGAGCCACCACTCCCAGCCCTCTTTTCTTTTCTTTTCTTTTTTTTTTCTTTCCTGCTGGCAATAGAGGACATTCAACTTTTCCCCAATATGTGTGATGTTCTAACAGCATCGTGTAATGTGATTTACTGCAATTATAACTGTTTCCATGTCTTCCTGAGCCTGCAAAAGTTTCAGAACACTTTTCTTTCCATCTAATGTAGACAGGTGTAGCTACGTACACAGACAAGACTTTCTTTTTCTTTTACCTTTTTTTTTTCTTAAATAAACTCTACTTGGGCAGCTCCTGTGGCTCATCAAGTGGAGCACCGGCCCCATATACTGAAGGTGGCGGGTTCAAATCAGACCTCGGCCTAACTGCAAAACAGAAAAATAGCGGGGCGTTGTGGCCGGCGCCTATAGTCCCAGCTACTTGGGAGGCTGAGGCAAGAGAATCGCCTAAGCCCAGGATTTGGAGGTTGCTGTAAGCTGTGTGACACCACGGCACTCTACTGAGGGTGACAAAGTAAGACTCTGTCCCTACAAAAAAAATAAAAAATAAAAAATAAATAAATTCTACTTTATGGGCGGCGCCTGTGGCTCAGTCAGTAAGGCGCCGGCCCCATATACCGAGGGTGGTGGGTTCAAACCCAGTCACTGCTGAACTGCAACACAAAAATAGCCGGGCGTTGAGACGGGCGCCTGTAGTCCCAGGTACTTGGGAGGCTGAGGCGAGAGAATCGCCTAAGCCCAGGAGTTGGAGGTTGCTGTGAGCTGTGTGACGCCTTGGCACTCTACCAAGGGCAATAAAGTGATACTCTGTCTCTAAAAAAAAAAAAAAGAAAGAAAGAAACTGGCGCATGTGAGCAGTTAAAGCTCATGCTTGACATGCAGTAATAAAGGAACGAAACTGATTGCAGACAGAAAAAAAAAAAAAAAGCAGGCCAGTTTAGAAGAGATGGTTTAGCTAGAGCAGTGGTTCTCACAGTGTGGCCCCAGGCACTGGCACGAGCAACACCACCTGGGAACTTGTTAGTAATGTGAATTCTTGGGCTCTTGCACAGACCTATTGAATCAGAAACTCTGGGGTAGAATCCAGCAATCAGAGTTTTCTTTCTCTTTTTCTTTTCTTTTTTTTTTTTTGAGACAGAGTCTTACTTTGTCGTTCTCGGTAGAGTGCTGTAGCGTCACAGCTCATAGCAACCTCCAACTCTCCAATTCCTGGACTTAGGCAATTCACTTGCCTCAGCCTCCCCAATAGCTGAGACTACAGGGGTCTGCCTCCACGCCCAGCTATTTTTTGTTTCAGTTTGGCTGGGGTCAGATTTGAACCCACCACCCTCTGTATTTGGGCCTGGCGCCCTACTCACTGAGCCATGGGCAGCGACCCAGCAATCTGAGTTTTAACTAGTCTCTTAGGTGACTCTGTTGCATACTCAAGTTAGAGAACTACTGTGCTAGCATCCAATCCTTTTAGCAAATAGGCCCAAATTCTTCATCCAATTCCTGTTCTGTATATGTTTAAAAAAATCCCTATTAAACCAATTAACTAATTATTTAAATTAGTTTGAAAACCACTTTTGTGGCCAGGAGTAGTGGCTCATGCCTATAATCTTTCTTTTTTTTTAATTTTCTCTATACATATACATGTGTTTATTTGGTTTCCACTTTTTAAATTTTTTTTTTTTGAGACAGAATCTCACTTTGTCACCCTCAGTAGAGTGCAGTGGCATCACAGCTCACAGCAACCTCCAGCTCTTGGGCTAGGGCGATTCTCTTGCCTCAGCCT
>CAUYRH010048659.1:0-18510 GCA_963574655.1 Perodicticus potto | reverse complement strand
CTTTCTGTGGGGCAAGCACATTTCATTCTTTAACTAATACTCATCTAAATGGGTATTAAAAATGCCCATTTCCCAGACAGGAAAACTGACACTCAGAAGCTTACTCAAGGTCACACAGCTGCTTGAGTGAAGCAGCATAGGGGGACCAGATCTGTCTAGCTCAGGGGTCCTCAAACTACAGCCCATGGGCCACATGCTTCGGTGTGAATTGTATTTGTTCCTGTTTTGTTTTTTACTTCAAAATAAGATATGTGCAGTGTGCATAGGAATTTGTTCATAGTTTTTTTTTTAAACTATAGTCCGGCCCTCCAACGGTCTGAGGGACAGTGAATTGGCCCCCTGTTTAAAAAGTTGGAGGACGCCTGCCCTAGTTCCTGCTTTCATGGAACTCCGAATTGAGGGGATGGCATAAACACAGGCCGCCACAACACTGTAGCAGAATTGTGATGAAAGGAAACCCAGGATGTGGGGGAACCCAACTGGGGTGGGAGGTCAAGAAGACCCCATAAAGGAGACAGCCTCTAAGTCTTTGAGGATCTGGCCAGGCAAATGGGGACGGGGATATTGAGGTGGAGGGAGCTATATATGCAAAGACCCCCAGAGTAAGAGGGCTTGAAGTATTCGGGGGAATGGACACGGGACATGGTGAGGGATGAAGTCAGGTAAGCAAGGGGCCTTGAAGTCATGTCAAGGGGCTTGAAGGATTTTTAGCAGGAATGTGATATGAGCAGATTTTCATTTGTGGAAGATTCTTCTTGTTCCTGATGGTGAGTGGCAGGAAGAAGTTGAGGCTGAGGGCAGAGAGGCCAGGCTGGGGGCTATAGTCTAGCAAGAGAGGATGGTGACCTAAACTATGGTAATAGCCATGGAGATGGAGGAAGGTGGACAGATTGGGACTATTTATAGAAGGCAGAGCTGACAGGAATGGGGACAGATTACCTGTGAGGAGAGGGGAGAGTCTTGGATGACCTTGAGGTCCTGGCTTGAACAACCAGGTGGATGGAATAATTTCTTAAGTGTGAATGACCTTTATAACTCATAAGCACTTTTATATGCACTATTTCAAGAAGATGGTGCTCCACGCTCCAGTTGTACAACTGTGTTCTTGGGATTTGGGAGACTCCCAGAACCTTGAATGTGTGAAGGTCATGCCTTGAGGCTACCCTCTGTCTTTCCTATGCTCTTCTCTCTCAGAGCAGGGGCTCAGGGGATGGTGCCTTTCTTGTACAGGGTACATGGAGTGGAGACTCTCGTTGCCTTCCCCACATTTATTCCCATTCTCTTGGTGACGAAGTCTTTCCCACATAGCCTGTGAACTTTGGGGAAAGACATCCCCGCCCCTGGACATAGGAATAAGGCATGAAGTTTAGGTTTACGTTAACCCTCATGATTGCATTCCTTGTCCTCTATTTGTCCTCTATGTTCATTTTCTTCTCTTTCTTTCTGTCTTTTTTTTTTTTTTTTTTTTTGAGACAGAGTTTCACTTGGCGCCCTTGGTGGAATGCCATGGAGTCTTAGTTCACAGCAACCTCAAACTCCTGGTTTCAAGTGATCCTCTTGCCTCAGCCTCCCAAGTAGCTGGGACTACGTGCACCCGCCACAACGCCCAGCTATTTTTTGGTTGCAGTTGTCAATGTTGTTTAGCAGGCCTGGGCTGGGCTTGAACCCACCAGCCTCAGTGTATGTGGCCGGGTGCCCTACTCACTGAACTACAGGCGCCCGCCACAACATCTGCCTACTTTTAGAGATGGGGTCTCACTCTGGCTCAGGCTGGTCTCAAACCTGTGAGTTCAGGCAATCCACCCACCTTGGCCTCCCAAGTGCTGGGATTATAGGCGTGAGCCACGGTGCCCTGCCCCTCTATGTTCATTTCCTAGGCCTGCCATGACAAACTAGCACAAATTTGGTGGCTTAAGACAACAGAAATTTATTCTTTCTCTCTCCTCTAGTCCTGGAGGGCGGAAGTCTGACATGAGGGTATCACAGGGCTGTGCTCTGCTTCCTCCAGGGACTTTAGGGAGGAGTCTGTCCCTCGCCTCTTCCAGCTTCTGATGGCCCTTGACATTCCTTGGCTTTTGGCTGCTCATGCCTGTCACTGCTTCATGCTCACACGCCTTTCCCCTCTGTGTCTGCCATCTCTTCCATCTCTTATAAGAATACTTGACATTGCTAGGCTTTAATTCGAGGGCAAAGAAGCTCAGAGGCTGAGACATCCCTTGGCTCAACTGTCTGTTTCAGAGATCTGTTCCTGCCACTGTTCAAATGGTGCTGTTGTTCTTTCCTCAAAACTTGGTTTCTCTTCCTATTCCCCAGCTGAGCTCAAACAAAGAGCAACAGATGACATATTTCTGCAAAATAAAATATGTTTATTTTGTTGTAAAAAAAAAAAAAAAGAAAGAAAAAGAATACTTGACATTGCATTTAGAGCCCTCTTGGGTAATCCAGGATGATCTCACCTCAAGATCCATAATTGCATCTGGAAAGATCCTTTTTCCAAATAAGGTTACATTCATAAGTTCGAAGGTTGGGAGGTAGATTTCATTTTTGGAGGAGCTACCATCCAACCTACTACAGGCTCTGTGGATGGCAAAATTGGGACCACGATGATGTTTTTGAGCCCTTATTAACCAATCCAGAAGACTGCCTGCCTCAAGACTTGAAGTTACATGATTCAGTAAGTTCCACCTTATTGCTTCAAGCCAGTTTGACACAAACTCCCCTCACCCTGCCCTACCCCCTCACTAGCTGCTGAGTGTTGCCCTGATACACAGTGCCCACCTAGAGTCCTGCGGGCAGGCAATTGGGTGTGGCAGAGATCAGAATTCTTCTTGATTGGACTCTATTACAGACACTCTGTGTGACCTTGGACAAGCCACAGCTTTGCCGACCATTAGTTTGAATATACACAAATGGGCCCTTGTGCCTGCAAAAAGCTCTTCAAAGTGGAAGCCACTGTGGTTTCTGTTGTTATGGCAAGAAAGGCGTAACAGAACTGGAAAAGGGCCAGATAGTGGAGTGTGATGAGGGCTTTTATGATGAGGGCAATCTCCACAATCAGAGATCTTCAGCCTGGAAAGTTGAAGACTGAGGAGGGAGCGCAGCTAACGCCCTTTCTCTGATAAGGCACATTGGTAAGGTGGGCCAGACTCGTTCATCAAATCCCCGAATATATCTATAGTAACCACCATTTGCCCCCACAGAGGTACTTCTAAAAGTTTGAGGAGTTCTTTTAGGGCAAACAGTAGCAAGTGCTGTTTTACACAGTAGAGAGGAGAACTCGAAATCTGGGCAGCTTGGTGTGGTGCACCTGGAGTCGGGGCGACCTCAGTTCCACTTCGGGCTCCAGTGGTGTGATTGTGAGCAAACCCCTTTTCTCCCTGAGTCTGAGGTTGCTTGTCAGTAAATTAGGGGTAATAAACTGGAAATGAACTGCCACAGACTATAAACTGCTCGACCCACCCAGCAGCACGACACTCACGTGGCTCAGCCTCCTGCTTGGGACCAACCAACGGCGGATCTCCCCACTCAGGCAATGTGTCCTCTCCTCTGCCCCTCCCTCAAACACAGTGTAAGCGATGTTCCCCTACTTCATCATCTGTTTTCCTCCTCTGCTAGATTGTTTTCATCCGTATAAAAATAGTATTTTTGGAGGGGGGGGACAGCGCCTGTGACTCATTGAGTAGGGCCCCAGCCCCATAGGCTGGAGGTGGCAGGTTCAAACCCGGCCTCGGCCAAACTGCAAAACAGAAAAATAGCCGGGCGTTGTGGTGGGCGCCTGTAGTCCCAGCTACTCGGGAGGCTGAGGCAAGAGAATCACCTAAGCCCAGAAGTTTGAGGTTGCTGTGAGCTGTGAAGCCATGGCACTCTACCAAGGGCGACAAAAGGAGACTCTGTATCTAAAAAAAAATACTATTTTTTTCTCCTCTCTCTTTTTTTTTTTTTTTGAGACAGAGCCTCAAGCTGTCACCCTGGATAGAGTGCTGTGGCATCACAGCTCACAGCAACCTCCAATTTCCTGGGCTCAAGTGAGTCTCCTGCCTCTGCCTCCCAAGTAGCTGGGACCACAGGCGCCCGCCACAACGCCCAGCCATTTTTTGTTTGCAGCTGTCATTGTTGTTTGGCCGGCCCAGGCTGGATTCGAACCCGCCAGCTCAGGTGTACGTGGCTGGTGCCTTAGCCAGTTGAGCCACAGGCACCGAGCCAGTTCAATGACTCTTTTCAAAATGAACATACTTTTTTTTTTTTTTTTTTTTGAAACAAGAGTCTCAAGCTGTTGTCCTGGGTAAAGAGCCGTGGCTTCACAACTCACAGCAACCTCAAACTCTTGGGCTTAAGTTATTCTCTTGCCTCAGCCTCCCTAGTAGCTGGGACTACAGGCGCCCCCCCATAATGCCTGGCTATTTTTGGTTGCAGTTGTCATTGGTGTTTGGCAGGCCTGGGCTGTGTTCAAACCCACCAGCTCTGGTATATGTGGCTGGTGCCCTAGCTGCTGAGTTACAGGCGCCAAGCCAAAATGAACATACTTATGTAATAGCCACCCAGATTTTAAAAAATTATTATCAACGCCCCAGAAACTCTATACCTCTCTCTATCACTTACCCCTCTCTCCATACCAAGGTAGCTATTATCCTGATTTATTTTTTTTATTTTTTATTTAAAAAAAAAATATATATATATTTTTTGAGACAGTCTCACAGTGTCACGCTCAGTAGAGTGCTATGGTGTCACAGCTCACAGCAACCTCAAACTCTTGGGCTTAAGGGATTCTCTTGCCTCAGCCTCCCAAGCAGGTGGGACTACAGGCACCCGCCACAACTATAGCCCAGCTATTTTTTGTCGCAGTTGTCATTGTTGTTTAGCTACCCCGTGCTGGGTTTGAACCCAAAGGCCTTGGTGTATATGGCTGATGCCATAACCACTGTGCTACAGGCGCTGAGCCTACCCTGATTTATTACACCATAGATTAATGTTTTTTTTTTTTATAAAATACACATAACATAAAAGTTGTCGTTTTAGCCATTTTAAAATGTACAATCCAGTGGCCTTTAGCACATTTACGTAACCATTACCACCACCTGGTTCCAGATCGTTTTCATTACTTGAGAAGGAAACCGCATACCCATTAGAAGTCATTCTCCTTTTCTCATTCCCCTCAGCCCCTGGCAACCACTAATATGCTTTTCATCACTATAGACCTACCTATTCTTGATATCTTAGATAAATGGAGCCACATATGACCTTTTGTGTCTGGCTTTTGTTCCCTCAGCGTGGCATTTTCAAGGCCCATTCATACTGTCATCTGTATCAGTACATCATTCTTTTTTACGGCTGAATAATACTCTGTTGTTTGGCCATATCATTTCTGCCTTTTGGCTATCGTAAATAGCGGTTAGTTCTGTTATGAACATTATTCATGTATAATTTTTGTTTGCACATCAGTTTAAGCTGTTTTTGAACTTTAAATGGGTCACATGATTTATATTCTTTTTTTTGGTCTGACTTTAGATTCTATCTGTGTTACCTGCTATCATGTGAAATTCACCCACGTTATCACATACGGCAGTACTTTGCTTATTTTCATTGCTGGACAGTGCATCATTATGTGAATATATCATCATTAATCTATTGTTGATGGGTTATTTCCAGCTTCGGGTTATTACAAAGACTGCAGCTATGAATGTTCTTGTTCATGTCTTCTGGTGAACACATGTACAGATTTCTATTTAATATGTATCCAGGAAGGGAGCTGCTGGGCCACAGATTATGCTCATGTTCAGCTTTTGTAGATACTGCCAAAGGGTTGTACCAATTTTCCCTCTGTCAAGAAGTGTGTGAAAGCTCCAGTTGTTCTACATCTTTTCCACCACATGGCATTTCAGTCTTTTTTTTTTTTTTTTGAGATGGAGACTAGAGTGAAGTGGCATCAGCCTCTCTCACAGCAACCTCAAATTCCTAGACTTGAACAATCCTCCTGCCTCAGCCTCCTGAGTAGCTAAGACCACAGGTGTCTACCGTGACACCTGGCTACAGTCTTTTTTTTTTTTATCTTAGCTTTTATGGTCATAATTTTCTCTAAGTTTACTTTCTTTATTCTTTGAGACAGAGTCTCTCTCTGTTGCCCTCGATAGAGTGCCGTGGCGTCACAGCTCACAGCAACTTCCAACTCTTGGGCTTAAGCGATTCTTTTGCCTCAGCCTCCCAAGTAGCTGGGACTACAGGTGCCCGCCATAAGGCCTGGCTATTTTTTGTTGCAGTTGTCATTGTTGTTTAGCAGGCCCGGGCCGGGCTCGAACTCACCAGCCTTGGTGTATGTGGCTGACGCTATAACCACTGTGCTACGGGCACTGAGCCGCTCTAAGTTTACTTGAGTCAAGCTCTTGACTCTTCCATTCCACCAGTACCACTCTTGTCAGCAGTCAGTCCTCGGTCCTTGTTTCAGTGGACCAGCCAGCAGAGTCTGATAGATTTGTATGCCCTCCTTTTCTGACACCTCCCTCAGTGCAGCTTCCAGGGCCCCACACTCTCTTGATTTTCCTTCTACCACATTAGCTGCTCTTTCTCCCTTTCCCTAACCCCAGTTTTTCTTCTTCTGACCTCTGACTTTTGGGTGTGCATCAGGGCTCTGTCCTTGATTCTCTCCTCCTGCTGTCCCCACCCCCCCAGGCCATGGACAATTATTGGTCTGGGCCTGTTAGGAACCAGGCTGCACAGCAGGAGGTGGGTGGCGAGCAAGCGAGGGAAGCTTCATCTGTATTTACAGCCTCTCTCGTCATCGCTGGCATCACTGCCTAAGATCCATCTCGTCAGATCAGCAGAGGCATTAGATTCTCATAAGAGCACAAACCCATGTGTGCTCACAGGAGGTTTCTAGGTCATGTGCTGCTTCTGAGAATCTGATGCCTGATGTTCCGAGGTGGAGCTGACGTGGGCTCCCACGGATTCTGCATTATGGGGAGTTGCGTAATAATAATAGAAATAAACTGCAACATAAATGTAATGCCCTCGAATCATCCTGAAGCCACTACCCCACCCAACTACCCAACTAGCCTATAAACTTGTCTTCCATGAAATTAGTCCCTTGTGCCAAAAAGGTTGGGGACTGTTGCTTTATTCATTCTTCTTGTGATCTTATGGCTGTGAATTCCATCTGTGTGCTGACATCTCCCGAATTTACATCTGTAGCCTAGAATTCTCTCCTTAGTTCCATACAACTGCTGATGTGACGTTTCATAGACAGCTCAAACTCTGCAAGTCCAAGACCTAACTTACGTTCTTCTCCAAACCTGATCTCTATCCCAGTTGGTGGCAACCCTTTCCTTCCAGTTGCTCAGGCCCCAAGCCTTGGAGTTTTTGTGGAGACCCTTTTGTCCATACCTTACATTCCATTTCAGGAGCCTATTTGGTTCTGCCTTCCAATATATCCAAATACGATCTCACCCCTTCTCCTGCTACCATCCTTGCCAGAGGTGCCACTATTTTTCACTTGCATTACTGGAATAGCTTTCTAATTGGTTTCCAACTTCCATTCATTTATTCTTTTTTTTTTTTCTTTTTGAGACAGAGCCTCAAGCTGTCACCCTGGGTACAGTGCTGTGGCATCACAGCTCACTGCAACCTCTAACTCCTGGGCTCAAGTGGTTCTTTTGCCTCCACCTCCCAAGTAGCTGGGACCACAGGAGCCTGACACAACACCCTGCTATTTTTTGGTTGCAGCCGTCATTGTTGTTTGGTGGGCCCCAGACTGGATTTAAACCCACTAGTTCAGGTGTATGTGGCTGGAGCCTTAGCCGCCTGAGCCACAGGCACTGAGCCTGCTTCAAATTCTTGATGTGAGGTTCCAGCCGTTCACTGCCTTGAGGGTCTGGAAATACTCAAATACTTGAGACTTATTAATACTTCCTTGGGTCAAATTAAAAAGTAGAAATAGGCTCGGCGCCTGTGGCTCAAGGGGCTAAGGCGCCAGCCACGTACACCTGAGCTGGCGGGTTCGAATCCAGCCCAGCCCGCCAAACAACGATAGCTGCAACCAAAAAAAAAAAAAAAATGACCAGGCGTTGTGGCGGGCACCTGTAGTCCCAGCTACTTGGGAGGCAGAGGCAAGAGACTCGCTTGAGCCAAGGAGTTGGAGGTTGCTGTGAGCTGTGATGCCAGGGCACTCTATCCAGGGTGACAGCTTGAGGCTCTGCCTCAAAAAAAAAAAAAAAAAAAAAGTAGAAATAAAGTATACTGAAGTCATTCAAATACATTCAGACTACACAGATTCCTTATAAATTCCAAGTCAGGAAGAGATGAGGCAAGAGAAATCCATCACAGAACTCATCATAGGTTATCAAAATTATTGGTATACATCTATTCTAGCATAAAGTACCTTTCTCAACCAGCTGCATAAAATCACTGGCAAGAAAGAATAGTACAAGCACAAATAAAGCTAGGTCAGCTGTGTCATAACATTCTCCATTCTAGCTTTCTCAGAAGGATCCTATGATGAAGCCAATGACTGCAGCCATATTTGAATGGTTCATTTCTTGATTCATTCTGAACTCCCTTAAGCTCCCCAATCTGTTAGTTCTTTTTCAACCCAAGAAAACTTGTCGAGTGAGTAAGTGGTATCTCAGGATTACAGTCCTTTCTCTCCTTGTGCCTCTCCTCCTAGAGGGCAAGCCATCTCCGATCTCCTGTAAAGATCTTTTCTGTCCTGCCATTGAATTGAACCTTCTGGTAGAGGGCAAGGGAATTTGGTACCAGGGTTGAGAGTAAAGTTTCTAAGGTTTTTTATTAACATTTCTGAGCAGAGGTGATGAGGGGTTGCTGAATCTTCCTGGAAATTTTCTTTAGTAGGCATCTGAGAAGACTCAGGGCTTAAGGTTGGGTTAAACTGTTGTGATGGGTCCACTGGCAACCCAGTCATAGCTCTAAGCTCCTGTGGGTCTCAGCACAAGGTGATGCTGGCCTCTCAAAATTGTTTTTATTCTTTCTTTTGAACATTTCGTCCTTATTCTAGTCACTAATAACCCAGCTTAGAATATTCCTGCTGAAAAGTCCATCAGAGAGGTGACGAGTCAAGGTTCATTCCATAGTGAACACGGTAGCGGTTTGGGTGAACAGATTCGCGCTAGTAGAGGAGGCAGACAGGTGTGATGGGGCAGGAGAAGGGAAGCGTTTGCACCCAGACTGGCTTTTTTTTTTTTTTTTTTTTTGACGGGGCTGGGTTTGAAGCCCCCATCTCCGGCACATGGGGCCAGCGCCCCCTGCTCCTTTGAGCCTCAGACACTGCCCCCCAGACTGGCTTTTCTCTTGGAGATTTTTTTTTCCCAACCTCTAACCACAAGTTCCTTAGAGGAAGCCAACTTGCCTGTTCTCCAAAACAGCTGAGAAAGCAAAGTCTCCCACCACTAGCAGTAGCCACCCCAGGCTGCCAGCAGATGCTCTCCCTTGATGTAGGGAGATATCTAAGCTGCAACATGGAAGATGCAGCAACTGTGCCTTGGAAAATAGACCGAATATTGCTTCCTACACTAATGCATTTGCATTTACCTTACTCTAATAGAAGAGGGGCATTCGTGGTAAATAAAACAGAAAAAAATCCCCATTGCCCTGTCAAGTTTATTGTCTGGTAGAATGTCATTAAGTAAATAATCACACAAATATGTAGTTATTGAGGGCCATGAAGAAAAACACGAAGAGATACTGAAAAATGTAACCGAGGGATTCTTAAGTTAAATGAGGCGATGGGGCAAAGTGAGGAAGATTTAAAAAAAAAAAAAAAAAAAAGCCAAGCTGAGGAGAATAGCCAGCTAGATGGTGGGAGAAGAACTTCTTTTCTAGGTGAAGAGGAAAGTAAATACAAGGGTCTGAGGTGAGAAAGCTCAAGGAGAGGGGGACCAAAGGGCAGGTGGGTGGTAGGCGCCCAGGTTGTAAAGCCGGGTCATCAAAGACTTTGGGATTTTATGCTGGGGCAACGGGAAGTCACTGAGGAATTTGGGAGCTAGATGTATTATTAGATTGATGTTTTAGAGAATTGATATAACTATTTATACTATAATAATCTCTATAATTAAGTGAAAAAGAAAGGTGAAGAACAGCACAGACAGTATGCTATTATTTCTGGGGGAAAGGGAGGAATGTAAATGTTTGCATATGAGTAAACATCTCTGGAAAAATATGGTCACCAGTGGTGCTTTAGATGGGAACTAGATGGCTAAGAGAGATGGGGGGAGCTTTTACTGTCTATCTTTTTTACACCTTTTGTGTTGGGCACTACACTTTACCCATATTAACAACAAATTAAATTAAAATGTAAAAGTCACTGTGCTTGCTGTATAGAAAGTGAAAAGGTTAAAAGCTTAGGTAAGATGCCAGAACAGTTAACACAAGAAAAACCCGATTGTATCTGGTTCTGGCAACCTGAGACACACCTGGAATTGTCACACGCAGAACCACATGCAAGTGTAAATTCACGCAACCCTTCCAAAAGTGTTGGGCGTCATCTACTAAAACACATACCCTACAACCCAGAATTGCATTCCTAGGTAGATACTCAATAGAAATGTGTATATATGTTCCCAAAAAAGACATTCTTAAAAATTTCTAACAGCACTATACATGCCTCAAATAGAAAGCCCAATGTTTAATCTAGAATGGATACATTTTAACACGTTCGCATAAGAGAATACCATAGACCTGAACACCATCAGCTACTTGGAACAAGAATGAAATTGACTGTATAAGTCAGGTATACCTGACACCATCATTGATAGAGTTAAAAAAATAGGCAAACTGGTCTGTGGTTGTACAAAATCAGACTAGTGGTTATCTCAGGGTAAGAGTGGAAGTCAGAGACTAGGAGAGCAGGAGGCCTCTGGGGTACTGACGCGTCGTATTTCCTCCCCTGTGTGCTTCACATCAATGTGTCCACGGTGTGAGATTCAGACCTGTGCACCTATGTGTACTTTTCAGGGTATTTAAATCTATCTATCTATCTATCTATCTATCTATCTATCTATCTATCTATCTATCTATCTATATCTATCTATCCTCTATCCTATCTTATCTATATCTATCTATCTAATCTATCTATCTTATCTATCTATCTATCTATCTATCTATCTATCTATCTATCTATCTATCTAGTGAAGGCCAGGTAGGAATATATGCCAGTAGTCCAGATGAAGGAAGATGTTGGTTTATACTAGGGGAGGAAGAGAATAGATAAAAATGGGATTTATAGGGCGGCACCCTTGGCTCTGTAGGAAGGGTGCTGGCCCCATATACCAAGGGTGGCAGGTTAAAACCCGGCCCCAGCCAAACTGCAACAAAAAAATAGCCAGGCGTCATGGCGGGCACCTGTAGTCCCAGCTACTCGGGAGGCTAAGGCAAGAGAATCGCCTAAGCCCAGGAGTTGGAGGTTGCTGTGAGTTGTGTGATGCCACAGCACCCTACTGAGGGCAATAAAGTGAGACTCTATCGCTACAAAAAAAAAAAAAATGGTATTTATAAAGTGACGTGTTTTTTGTTGTTTCTGATGTTGCATTTTTTAAATCAATCTAGTGAGTATAAAATCCTCGGCAAATCTAATATCAAAACAGCATTTGCTTGAAAGAGATTATAAATTTGAGTAAGGCTATACATATGCAAGTAATTTCATATATTAAAATTAAAAACCTTTGCATTTGACAGCACAAAAAGATTCAGGGCACACATGTGGACCCAACCAAAGAATATAAAATTTAAGGCTTTCATGATAGGACAAACTACATTTTAGGTAACATACTACTTAAATTGTACCTTCACCTGGGGGATATCAAACAGTGAAAGATCACACCAATAAATTAACTACTGCATTCCCAGGATTGCTACAAATCTTTTTTTTTTAATTTAATTTTTTTGCTACAAATCTTTTATAACATGTCTTAACATCATTGTCACTTAAACAATTGAGCAACTTCCTTCTAGTCTAACCAGTTGACCAGTAAATATTTTGAAGCACACTGCTAACTCTACACACATAATTAGCACGTTAATAATCTCAACTGTGGCTCAGCGCCTGTGGCTCAACGGGCTAAGGCGCCAGACACGTACACCTGAGCTGGCGGGTTCGAATCCAGCTCGGGCCCACCAAACAACAATGACGGCTGCAACCAAAAAATGGCAGGGCGTTGTGGCGGGTGCCTGTAGTCCCTTGGGAGGCAGAGGCAGGAGACTCGCTTGAGCCCAGGAATTGGAGGTTGCTGTGAGCTGTAATGCCACAGCACTCTCTCCAGTGTGACAGCTTGAGGCTCTGTCTCAAAAAAAAAAAAAAAGAATCTCAACTGTGTCACTTCCCAAGGGTAGCTCCTTTTTTGTCTATTATTCTTAGATACCTTTTATCCAGAAACTCAATCCTGCTGTGCTGGCAGACCCTCTTCCTAAAAAAGGTCCCTCCAAAGCTGTCTGACACCACAGCCCAGTGTCACCACTTTCTTTTTTTTCTTTTCTTTTGCACTAGGAGTATATACCCCAATCACCTTTAAAAGATACTTGGCATCATTAACTCCAAGAAAACCAGCTTTTGCGGAAAATTTGTGGCCACAGACAGTGCTTTCTTCTCCTAAGTCAAAAGCCAGGAAGTAAAAAGGAATCTAGGCCAGGCTACTTAATTTTAATTTCAGACTATGACCACCACCCACAACTGGAGAGCCCCTAAATCTGCATTTTTAACAAGCATCCAGTCTGATCAAATTCTATTCAAGTAGAGTATCAGGTGGTGTTCTGGTTTCAAGAGGGAGCTAAAATACACGAATCCAACTTAAGGAACATGCCAAGCACTACTGCATGCCTGTCATTCTGGGATCATAGGATACCCCTGGGTGTAATTATTATTAACTGTGGATTTAAAAGGATGTCCTAATCCCATCCTTTTACTGAAAATGCTCAAAGGCAGTTAGAACCCATATTACGTATGCTAAATATAACCTAGCCTGAGAAAAATTGTTAGAAATGTTTTTCGAGTTTATTCTTTTCAGAAGGAAGTAAACTGCCACAGTGGCTCACATCTGTAATCCTAGCACTATGGGAGGCTGAGGCAGATTGCCTGAGCTCAGGAGTTCAAGACCACCCTGGACAAAAGTGAGACCCCCCCATCTCTACTAAAAAACAGAAAAACTAGCCTGGGTTGTGGCAGGTGCCTATAGTCCCAGCTACTCGGGAAGCTGAGGCAAGAGGATTGCTTGAGCAAGAGGTTGAGGTTGTGGTGAGCTATGAGGACACTACGACACTCTACCCGGAGTCACAGAGTAAGACTATGTCTTTAAAAAAAAAAAAAAAAAAAAAGGGAAGCAAACAAAGACTACTAAATGGGTAGTTTTGATTTTTTTTTCTTAGTTATGTTAAGCCTTTCACATTATTTTTGTGAGCAACCCACATATGGAACAACTCAACTCACAACTGGTTTTTTTTTTGAGAGAGTCTTATTATGTCACCCTTGGTAGAGTGCTGTGGCGTCACAGCTCGCAGCAACCTCAGACTCTAGGGTTTAAGCGATTCTCTTGCCTTAGCCTCCCAAGTAGCTGGGACTACAGGCGCCCGCCACAACGCCCGGCTATTTTTTTGTTGCAGTTGTTAATGTTTAGCTGGCCCTCACTGGGTTTGAACCGGCCAGCCACATGGCCAGTGCCCACTGAGGTACAGGCACCATCCACTCACAACTCTTAACCAATAAAATGAAGTGAATGTGAAAACCTGAAATTTATACATCAATTCTCAGAATATGCAGTTGTATGAGGCTAGCTAGTTCATGCCCATTTTGTACAGATAGTTTCAGACTTCTCTTCATTTGGTATACACAAACCTAAGGAAGATAAAAGCACAAGAAAAAAAACCCCACATAGTTGGGCAAGTTATGCTATCTATTGGTTGTATGTAGCAAAATCTGATTTACCTAAATATGCCACAATGCCATAGCACCACACAGTAACAGGCTTTCTGCAAAATTCTTGCCAGTTCACAAGAATGAAGGATAGTCAAAAGGGGGTGACTTACTTAACAGGCGAGTTAAGTAAGCGCAGCTGCAAGATCAACTCGACAGCTCAGTCCTGAGATTACTTTGCAGCCTATGATTGCCCTGACTGTCCTCTAATAGCTACCCAAACCACTTCAGCTTTACTCATGTTTGCAAATTTTCATAGCTAATGTCAAAACATTAAATGTGCATCATTGTCCCAGAGGAACATGTCAGAGAAATAATAGTGAATTTCCAGTGCAAAAAACTGGAAAAGTTATAATTTGAGATGTCTTGAAACTGAGTTAAAACACTAAGAAAATCATTCATTGAATTTTTCTTTTTTGGTCAACCTTTAATCTAACTGGCATTTTTGTTTAAAAATCATCCATCAGGCTCGGCGCTTATAGCTCAGTGGCTAGGGCGCCAGCCACATACACCGGGGCTGGAGGGTTCAAACCCAGCCCGGGCCTGCCAAACAACTGCAACAAAAAGATGGCCGGGTGTTGTGGTGGGAACCTGTAGCCCCAGCTACTTGGGTGGCTCAGGCAAGAGAATCACTTAAGCCCAAGAGCTTGAGGTCGCTGTGAACTGTGACGCCACAGCACTCTATCAAGGGCGACATACTGAGACTGTCTCAAAACAAACAAAAAAAAAACCCTTCCATCAAAGTTATGGAGATTAATATTAATCTCCTTCCCCAAACAAAAGCCTAATTCTATGAAAGGGTCAATTGCCATTAGGACCTTTCTTCCCCTTAAGGTAAAAATAATACATGTAGTTCTCTCACCCCTATTTCCTAGACAGAAATTGATCTTTTTTCACATTTAGGTAATTCTAAAACCAAATGTCATTCTTGCCCCTAAAAGAGATATTTGCACCAAGTACCTTATGAATTATAGCCTATTTGTATTATCTTTCAAAATAAGCTTAATTTAAGCAGAAAATGGGAGCCCACACCATACTAACTTACTGTAATTTGAAACAAAATTTTAGTCATAGGCACGATTTCCTTGTTTAAAAATGGAATAGATGGCAATCTAATCCATAATAACCATAATTACTAGGATATTTTATTACTAAAATAGCAATTTACACATTTAACCAAAACCTCTCTCATTTGAATGACGTACGAGAACTTATAAAACTTAAGTGTAAAAGAAAGTTCTTCCATCCTTCCACTGCATACTAAAAATCCAAAGTCAAGGAGGCGTCTGTAGCTCAGTCAGCAGGGCACGGGCCACATACACTGTGGGCAGTGTGTTCAAACCCATCCTGGGCCTGCTAAGCAACAACAACTGCAACAAAAAAATAGCCAGGTGTTGTAGTGTGTGCCTGTAGTCCCAGCTACTTGGGAAGCTGAGGCAAGAGAATCGCTTGAGCCCAAGAGTTTGAGGTTGCTATGAGCTGTGATGCCATAGCACTCTACTCAGGGCGACAGCTTGAGATTCTGTCTCCAAAATAAATAAAAAATCCAAAGTCAGTGTTTATAGTGTATTAAGTAGGAGCCCAAATGTTGACTTTTAATTAATAGGAAAACTTAATTTCAGAGTAGCTACTAGAAAAGTATCCAGATCATTAAACTCCTTTCCCACTTTTTTCTGTTTCTCAATCATCTTTACAAGTACTACCAAAGATCAACCTAGCTACAGAAAATGGTTTCCATATTTGAGCAGTCCAAATTGAGATTTTGCTATATTAAGATTCAACAGAGCACACTGTTAGAATACAAATTTCTACTCCTCTATATCAAGGTTAAATTTTAATTCAATGAAGCAGGGGGTATGAAAAATGACTAATGGGGTAACAATATACATTATTTGGGTGATGAATATACTAAAAGCCCACCACTATACAATATATACATCTGATAGAGCCAACTCATAACCCTAAATCTAAAATTCCTGAAAGAAAAAAAATTGTAATTCAACAGACCTAGTGTACTTTTAACACTTACATAGAAGTCAGTCCTGAATACATTACATACTCCATATGCCTTACTGATAACCTAAAAGAAAACCAAATTGCTTATTTCATGACACCCTGGAAGAAATAATTATGCAATAAACGACAATAAGAAAAAGCCACTTATCATATAGTCTATAGTCTTTATTGAAAGACTTACTTCAACTGTGGTTTACAGCTTTGGCTTAAGTTGGCCAGGCATTTTAGCCTCTGACTGCCAGTGACATAAAAATCAAGTGGGAATGGCATGGGGGCAAATACTAGTAGAGAGATTATTAGAGCAAAGAAGATGGCAATTAGAAACACATGACCAAAATAAACCTCAAAATAGGAAACACTTCCTTGTGTGTCAAAAATCTCTGCTGCTGTTTTTAATGAACATGGAAGGGAAAAAGGGCAACGATTCTTAGGCTTAAATTGGATGAAGATAGCACTGACTTTGCTTGGTGTTATAAAATTGTCCTAGTCAGCTTAAAAGTTGTATTTAAATGGTGTATTTGGATAAGTAGCTTTATATTTTAAAAACCAGTTAACACGAAATAATTTCCATTAACTGAACTCATCATGAAATCTTTTCTTTCAGATTAAGACGAAGGACACTTTAGTCACACGTTTGCTATGGCAATGTAACTAGTCTTGGATAATTTTATTAAATCCTAGAATACAAAACCACGTAACACTGCAGCTGTTTAGTTGCCAGTTATCTCAGCAAGCCCCTAAATTTACTGACAGACCAAAAAGGGCAAACTGAGAGCTTAATAACCTTTTATCAATTAAAAGTTTTTGGTTGTTCAAGTTTCACATATATTCATGAATATTTTTAACTCGGGGGGCATAATATATAATTTCTTGAATGTTCTCCCTATAAAATATAAAGTAACTTTTCTAAAAACATTTCCCAAAGATATTATGAACAAAAAGAAAAGAAATAAGGGTATGTTTTATTATGTAATACACGTGGATAATAATAGATGACTCTTATGGTTAAAAGTAAGTTGTCATAAAAGATCTGGCCCAAAGATGATAAACTTCAGACCCTGTGAATTTTTATGTTGAATACATTTGGCTGTATTTCCAAGTGAGGAAAGCAATACCAAATTATTGTGGTTAGCAATTTATAAAACCATCATTATTTCATAGGTAATTTTAAGACTTGAAACGCTTAAGAAATAGTAATTTGTGGGTGCCAGTTGCATCTTGCTACTTAACTGTAAAAAGCTATTTTCTCATTTTGGTGCTCAGGCTAACAACATTTTGAATACAGTGCCAAAACATTTGCACACCCAATCTCTCACAATTCAAATACACAGGATTTATCTATTTCACATTCCTGTTTAACAGAAATTTGAGGCAGATTTTATCCAGGTAGCCTGAAAAATGCCTCAAAAGCTAACCTCTCTTCTGCATCTTCCCAGCTGATTCATTTACAAACTGCACACATACAACGTAAGTTCTATTCATGCTTGTCATCCCATGCACACTACCCACAAGGAAAAAAATTAATTAAAAATAAAAGTCACAACTCTGTGTACTGTTTAAACTGAATATCCAATTATAAATTGGTACACTGAACTGTCTAAATAAGATGTTTTAGCATTCTTGTTAAAAAAATTCTTGGGAAAAATATATCTAATTTTTATAAACACCCCAAGATCTTTTAAAAACGCTTGTACTATACAACTTATAGTAACCTTGAAATTGGGTTACAAGGTTTTAATCAAGGTATTTACATGCCAAGTTAAAGCAAACCCCCCCCAAACCAAAAACAAACCCCTAATTTCCAATGACATTTTAGAATGTACTAATGTGTCAAAGATTTGTATGAAATTAAAATTAAGGCTTTTTCTGCATAATTTGTGTAATTTTAATTTTACATAGTAGCCAACCTTGAAAATGTCAGTCTTAAACATTCTGATCAACCCACTGCATTCAATGCAGTGAAGCTGTATTAAGTGTTACTTCAAATAATTACATTGCTGCTACTTCTATGTTGAAGCATGCTTTTTAAACACTGTAGTTACCGAATATTTACAATGTATATCATTTAAACTTCATGTAAAAGCACAAGTATGACTGTCTGACTTTAATACAAACACCATACTTGGAATTTTCACCCCCCCCCCAATGAAATGTAATATACTACAATTTTAATAAACAACACTTTTGGAAATTTCAAAAATATGTCATAACGTGGGGACCACCAATATTCGCTCAAGTAACTCAGACAATGCTGTTCCTTATTTAGGGTGCAAAATTTCAGTCTGGCTTCAGTTTCTTTAGGCATAAGTAAATATCTCCTCCAAAGCGACTTCAATATCATGCATTTCTTCTCAATATCACACTCTTTCCTGCTGACTTCAAATGTGGTCCACCTCAGGACAAGGTAGGGGAGTATCAGAATTCAGGATGAACTTATATGTGATTCCCAGTTTTTCACGATCCTCCCTTTTTTGCTCTTTTAAAAACACAGTGAGTTAAAATACTGAACAGCAAGATAAAAATGGAATTGTATCTGTAAGAATCAAAATGTATTACCCATTTCTCCTATTATATCAAAATTTGTAGTCAGA
>CAUYRH010048656.1:0-30067 GCA_963574655.1 Perodicticus potto | reverse complement strand
AGACAGAGCCTCAAGCTGTCACCCTGGATAGAGTGCGGTGGCATCACAGCTCACAGCAACCTCCAATTCCTGGGCTCAAGCGAGTCTCCTGCCTCTGCCTCCCAGGTAGCTGGGACTACAGGTGCCCACCACAATGCCCGGCCATTTTTTTTAGGTTGCAACCATCATTGTTGTTTGGAGGGCCCGGGCTGGACTTGAACCCGCCAGCTCAGGTGTACATGGCTGGCGCCTTAGCCCATTGAGCCACAGGCGCCGAGCCATTTAGTGGGTTTCTTAATTAAGTTTTATGACACTAAAACCTTTTTCTTCTGACAAGGTGTAGATTAATAATACTGTAGAATAAATTCCTGGGAGATTCCATGGTCTGTAGATTGAACAGTTCAGTTCTTGGTTTGTTTTGGGGTTGCTTGGGTTGAGCATGTAAAGTTTTTTTGTGGAATTTTCATTCAGGCTAAGAACTCGTTGAGTGCAGAGACTTTCTCTTTCATCTTTTTATCACTCTTGCTTAATACTACACAGACATTGAATAAATGGTTCATGAATTGACAATCTAATATCTAATCGACAGTCAAAATATTGACTGAGAGAGAATTATATGTAGTCCTGAAACGGCTAATTGTCAAGAGTACTATGTTTTTGAAGCATTACACAGGGAACCTGGTGAGAGTTATTGAACATGATTCTTATTTTCACTATTGTTAAATGATGAATAAAACTTCTGAAAAAGACCTAGAAAGTGTAGCTAGGGTTTATGGACCCATGGGTTCCTCTTTCCCCATATAAGGCATATACTATGGAAGAGAAAGGAGGAGAATAGGTTCAGTCAAGAACTTGGTTGTTAGATAATGTCAGTATTTTCCTAGATAATGGTTAAGATGACCAAAATGATGAGCTCACGATGGGGGAAAATCATCAATCAAGTTTCAGGAATGAGAATCCTAGAGAACATTTACAGGATAAAGAAAAAATGGAAAAAGTTTATTTACTAAGTAATCTGCCAGACTGATCAGCTGAAGATAAACTACAGGTTCTAAAAATTGCACCTACATTTAGTTACCCCAAAATGGTCCAGGAAAGGGCACAGTAATGGGGAGAGTTCCCAGTAGGTCAGACAGGAAATGAAAAAAGAGAGAGAAATACTACAATGGCAGAAGATGGCACAACTTGGTTATATGAATCTAAAGACATTACCAAGATTTGGTATGATAGGATTGAGTATAAGAAGGATTTTTAGAGACAGGTTCTCACCCTGTTGCCCTTGCTCTAGTGTAGTGGTGTGGTCACAGCTCACTGTAACCCAAAATTCCTGGGCTTCTGAGATCCTCCTGCTTCAGCCTCCTGAGTAGCTAGAACTACAAGCATGTACCACCATGCCCAGCTAATTTTTAACTTTTTATTTTATTTTTTATTTTTTAGAGATGAGGTTCTCATTATGTTGTTTAGGCTGGTCTTGAAGTCCTGAACTCAAGCATCCTCCTGCCTTGGCTTCCCACAGTTCTGGGATTACAGGTGTAATCAGCTATATGGCTGGCCAAGAATTTTATCTATAGAAAGGTATAGAGAATTGTTGTCTGATAGAACTCTAATGTGGATCATACATGTATTTTAATATTTACAGTAGCCACTTTGTGCAATAAAGAATTTGACCTTTCTCAGAGAGATTTAGCTTTTGCTCTTGTTCCCTAGAGGGTAATTTATGCTACGCCCAAGTGAAGGAAGTCACAGTACAGTGCTAGTTACACCAGATTGTAAAGAGGGGCCAGACATATCCAATAGTCTTAGAGTGCGACTGGTCATGCCAAATACCAACCATGTGATTTAGGGTGGAGGATTTGGGTCACATGATAACAGTTGACCTAGAGGCTGAGTACAACCATGCCTATGTGATGAATAAAACTCTAGACCAGTGTTTTTCAACCATTTTTTTTTTTATCTCATGGCACACTTGAACCTATAGTTCTGCTGCACACTTAAATTATGTTGATCAAAAAAAGAATTAAAAAAGAGAACTTGCTGAGCTTTGAATTTTTTTTGAGAATAATTTAATTAGTAATCTTTAAAAAATTTTGCTGCACATCTAAGACCCTCTCATAGCATACCAGTATGCCACGGCACCCAGGTTAAAAACCACTGTTCTAAACATTGACATTCAGTGAACCTCCCCAATTGTCAAAACCCTGTGTGTGTTGTCACACATTGACACTCAGTGAACCCCCCTGGTCGGCAATACTCTATGTGTGTTGTCACACATTGACACTTGGTGAACTCCCCTGGTCAGCAATACTCTATGTGTGTTGTCACACATTGACACTTGGTGAACTCCCCTAGTCAGCAATACTCTATGTGTATTGTCACACATCGACACTCAGTGAATTCCCCTGGCCAGCAAAACTCTATGTATATTGTCACACATCGAGCCCAGGAGGGTAAACGCATCCTGAGAACAACTGAGACTTCACATTTGCAACCCTGCAAAATCTGCCCGATGTGTCTCCTCCCTTGGATGACCTCAGTCTGTAACCTTTCTCTGTGATAAACCACAGCCATGAGCATGGCGTCTTCCTATGGATTCTGTCAGTTCTACCAAATTGTCAAAACTAAGAGTGATCTTGGAAACCTGATGAACTTCTAGTTGGTGCCTAAAGTGAGGGTGTTTTTCCCCCTAGCTCTGCAGCTGGACTTTACCTCCTTGTAGTTGGTGTCAGAAGTTTTAGGCATATTTCACGGTATAGAGGATTGTGCCCCCAACTTTACAATTTGGCTGACCCCAAATACCTATTAATAACATAAAAATAAACGAGTGAGTTAATATTACGGTTGACCCTGGCAAAACACAGGTCTGAACCGCACAAGTTCATTTACATGTGGATTTTTTTCTTTTCTGTTTTTTTTTGTTTGTTTGTTTTGCAGTTTTTGGCCAGGGCTGGGTTTGAACATACCACCTCCCGCATATGGGGCCAGCGCCCTACTCCTTTGAGCCACAGGTGCTGCCCTTACATGTGGATTTTTTCAATCAAACACAGGTAGAAAATTACAGCAGTGATGGGCTGTGAAACCCATGCACAGAGGACCCATGGGGCTTACTTTTTATATATGCAGGATCCACAGGGCTAATCCCAATACTTAAGTATGGGCAGATTTGGATCTACTGGGGGATCCTGAAACCAATGCCCCACATATACTGTGGGGTAACTATATTAATACATTTCAAGTCAATATATCCCAATATTATCATTTTAATGGTCAATAAAATAAAAATTATTAGCCAGTTACTTTACATTTATTTCTCATTCTAGGTCTACTGGCTATTAGCTACTATGTTGGATGAGGCAGAGAGATACATATTTTTAAAAAATAATAGAGCTTCAAGTAGAAGAGATCAAGTAATGTCATTTGTCAAGATAATATTCACTTTTCATGAAAACTCATGAACTTGAAATTGGAGGCAGATTGAAGAACATGTGGGTACAGACTAAAAGGAGAAAAGAATATATGTAACAGAGGACTGCGTGTCCAGGTCATGGACATGGATTTTATAGCCCTGAGTCTGATAATAGACTGCGTGCAGAGGCATTATGTGACAGCAGCATCAGGGGACACCAGCTATCAGATCATGTGAAATATTCTCATTCATTTCAGTGTAGTGCATAGGAAAAACTCTTACCATTTCTCTCTCTCTCTCTTGCTTTCCCCCTTTACCACTTCCTTTACTCTCCCTTTCTCCCTCTCTTCCCCTTTCCCCCTCACTTCTTTCCTCTACTTGTTTGTTTTCTTTCCTGTTTTCCTTTCTTTCAACAAATATTTATGGACCACTTATTTTTATGTTGTGTATTATTTTTCTCCAATGATTTTCACCCTGCCCCAGCCCCCAGTGGGCATTTGACAATGTGTAGAGAAAATTTCAGTTGTCACAGTGCAGACAAGTTTATTATGGGGTACAGTAAGTAGAGGCCAAGGGTATTGCTAAACGTACTACAGTATACAGGACTGTTTCCCACCATAAAAGTTTACCTATTCTGGACATACTTTTAAGAAGAAGAAAGTGGAAATTTAAAAGTAAATTTAGAGAAAGCAGCGATTAAGAATAATGGTCATAATAATATAACTAACACTGGTGTGTTTACTGTTTGACCTTAACTATGACAAATATTTTACTCTTTTAATCTTTGCAAGCTATGAAGAGACAGTGCTATTATCTTCATGGTAGGGATGAGGACGCTGAGATCCATCCCGTGAGCTAAAGCTATGAAATGGTGGCGTTCTCATGTTAAAATAATGGGCAAAAGGAACAACCATCTCACGCAAGTATTTACATGACACTAGGGAGACAGACTTCAAAAGTGGAAAGAACCACACTGGGCCTCTGTGACGGAGAACACGGTTTATCAGGATTTGGAATTTCTGAAAACACATTCTAACAATGATATAGGACAAGATCTCATTACAGTAAAGAATGAATGTTTTCTACAGGGACATGTTAATCATTTTAGTGTGTGATAGCTGATGCTGTCTACATGTGCTGGACACATGTAGTTCCTGGACTTGGAGACATGACACTAGAGCTTCCTACAGCAGACACCTGCAACTCTTCCCTGAGACTTCTCTTGGGAAGGTGTGGAGTTCTCAGTCCCCAAGGGGCAGCCTGAACACATTTGAGAATTAATTTTGGGGGGGCAGAAGACTTCAACTAGTGGTTGACAAGCATTTTTGCATAAAATTCCAATTTCCTTGCCCCTCTGAGATGGGTTCTCTCCAGTCTCCACAGCAGACCCTCAGCAGAACGTAGCCCCTGGTGTCCACAGCAGCATGCCAGTGGGTGACCTGTCTTGCACTGGTTTCCTTCCTTTTCTTGTCTCACTTAACGTCATTTTTTTGTGGGTGCTTCCTAGGATGACCTTCCACTCGAAACTTGGCTCAAGGACTTTTGATTGAACTTAATCTCTGATGGATGTTCTCGGATTTGGGTCAGCTTTTGAAAGAACATGACAAAATAAATAATGGAGGACAGCTTATGGGTGAATATGCACAAACCAAAGAGCCTTAAAACTTACAATAGACGAAGGCTTTTACAAATTTCTGGAGACAACCTAGATGGCTGTCAGGGGAACTAAAAGAGTAATAAAGATATAAGTAAGTGTATTTTTCTCTGTAAAGAAAGAGTATCTTTACCTATAATGAAAAGGGTAGAACAAATTTCAGTGTAAGAGGTAGAAACTTCTCAGCCTACTTATCTGCCTTGTAAGAGGCAGGCCAGATGTGTTTGAAAGGTAACTTTTTGGGAAGAAGTCTGCAACTTGGTGGACAAAGAATCTGTATATTTTAAGCAGCCTCTGAGGTCTTTAGAAGTCTAAACTACTTACATATCTTAATTCAGACTAATTACATTGCAGGAAACAGAAGACGTGAAAATGCTGTTGAACTTATATCTCGATCTTATACCTTTTAAGAAATCTTAAAATAATTATGAAACATGGAGGTATAGATACAATCTATATGGTCAAGAAACATAACGATCTTTTATTTATAAGCTGTAGTTCTCTTAATCCATCTAGGAATGATTCTAAAATAAATTATGAAATAATAGTTTGTATGCATTTGTTAAATAAAGTTGTAATCATTTTGTACCTGTTCTGGGGTTTTGGACTGGTGTACTTGGTCATATAAGGTGTATAAAGACTCAGAAATCTTACCTATCTAGCATTGGAGAATTTGGTAACTAATCATGGCCCTGACTGTTCCTAGTTTCTAGGTAATAATAATACAATCTCTCTCTCTCCCTCCCTCCCTCCCTTCCTCCCTCCCTCTCTCTCTCTCTCTCTCTCACACACACACACACACACACACACACACACACACGGTGCTACAAAAGGTATACACATTTTAAGAAAGGAAAAGACTGTGGCCAGGCATGGTGGCTCATGCCTGTAATCCTGGCACTCTGGGAGGCCAGTGTGGGTGGATTGCTCTGAGCTCACAGGTTCAAGACCAGCCTGAGCAAGAACGAAACCCTGTCTCTATAATAAGCTGAGTGTTGTGGCAGGTGCCTGTAGTCCCAGGTACTCGTGAGACTGAGGCAAGAGAATGACTTGAGCCAAGAGTTTGAGGTTGTTTTGATCTATGACGTTACAGTACTCTATTATAGAGGGTGACAAAACTGAGATTCTGTCTCAAAAAGAAAATAAAAAAAGAATGAAAAAGACTATTAAAATCCTAATACTCAAGTCATTTCTTGAGTATTTCTCATTTCAATTTCTGGGATTATAAGACATATAAGATAAAACATTCAAGATATATATAACAAATATTATTGGCATGTGTTATTACAATTTTAATACAGTTTTTTCCTTTCTTAAAATATGTTACTTTTTTAGCACCCTGTTTATGGTTTTGAGATACGCAAAATGTCAAAAAACTTAAAATCTGCATGGACAGAAACAAATGCAGCCCTCCTAGCAACTTTCATAAGCCCAGCAAGTTGAAACTTGCAGGTGAATCGGAAAGGACACCATTAACTGTGGTTCTTGAAAGTGACACAATGGACCGTAGGCCGTAACACAGTCTGTCTCAAAACTTTCATAGTGACCCTATAGAACAGCGGTTCTCAACCTGTAGGTCGCGACCCCTTTGTAACAATGAAAATACATCCTGCATATCAGATATTTACATTACGATTCAACAGTAGCAAAATTGCAGTTATGATGTAGCAATGAAAATAATTTTATGGTTGGGAGTCAGCACATGAGGAACCGTATTAAAGGGTCATGGCATTGGGAGGCATTAGGAGGGTTGAGAACCACAGCTATAGAACCATGGACCTGATTTTTATCTCACAACAAAATATCAGCATAACAAGTCTTACCTAGATGGACGTAGATAACTACTTTTTAAAAAAATCCCCCCAAGAGAATTTTGAAATAATTTTATTTCTTTTCACATTTTTTCTCCCATTAATTGCATAAAGCTTGCTGTAGCCTAAAAAAAACCAAAGGAAATAAATCTAACAGTATGAGAGCTATGTAAATTATTAAATAAACTATTTCAAATGATTTTCATTGTAAAACTAAATCATTAACATAAAGACACAATTATGAGACTTCATAGCTCTGTAATTTTAGGGTAGAAATTAATATTTTTAAGTATCACATTAATGTTTGGGAAGTTTGGTGATAGAAATCATAAATGCCAGAATACAAATGTCTTCATACAAATGTCTTCATACAAATGTCATTCATTCATACAAATGTCAAATAACTAAGAAAATGCCATGAAGGCTATGTTAATCAGTTTGATGAAAATGGTTCAGACTGTGTATGAAACCAGTACATTGTACCCCTTGATTGCACTAATGTACACAGCTATGATTTAATAATAAAAACAATAAAAATGTCTTCAATTCTATTGTTATCTTTGAGCCCTGCTTTTTATTTAAGTTAAAAATCTTTGCATTTTGTTTGAACTGTGTAGAAGTTTCTGTGTGCATATTTATTATTAGTATGGGCCTCCTATAAATATTAAAATATTAATCTATTTATAAAACAACATATTGTTCTCACATCTCAGATGTAATCCAAAATAGCAGATCCAACGAGTGAAAACAGCAGTGATTCTCATGCATATATTCTATTTTCTGTATATGAATTAAGTCAGAGTTGACTCATTTCTAAATGCCTATATATATATTTTTTAATTTATTTTATTTTATTTTTTTATTTTGAGGTAATGGTGGTGGTGGTGGTGGTGGTGGCAGGGGAGAGGGAACGCATGGGTCCTGGTGCACATGCAGATGGTTACATCTATTAGTAACATGTTGGCAATTGAGAAAATATGTAGGCTGAATCAAAAGTTGGGTCAGAAGGGCTTAGATAGATGCTTCTCATCAGCCCGTAATAAGGACTATGCACTGTGGTCACATCAGTGCTGTCCTTTCACGTTAGGTCTCTAGTGCCTGAAAATGACCATTTCTGCCTACTTGTGTTTTTTAAAGCTCTGTATTGCTCTTCAAGCTCCACCTGAGACCGAGCATATCTAGATAACAGAACCTGATCATAAGCAATCCCTCAATTCAACTGTCTCGGTCAGTGGTTTGCAGGCTCTCCTGCTGTAAAATTGTTGAGCCACCTTACTTTGTCAACACATTCCGGCTAATTAAATGTTTGTGTGCCCAGAAGACATAGTAAACACTGCGTGGGTCAGCTGTTTTCTGTTTCACTTTCATAACTTGAGTGAACGCTCCTTGTCAGACCTGCCTTGCAGCGGCCTTCTCACGTACACAGAGGACCCAGCTCCTCAGAAGTGTTAGAAAACGGGTGTTCCGGTTGTATGAGTCTAGCCACATGAAATGAACGCAAATGTCAATTTACAAGTGACACAAAAACATGGAATACAGCTTTCTCTTTAGAAGTAAATATTGCAGTTTTCCAATTTTTACCAAAATTAGAGGTATGTCAAATTTTAGGACTCGAATAATTAATTTTAAGACTGAAATAAATAAGATTTGGTGGAGGAAACCTAACAATCACCTTCTCTTCTGTCCACGTTCCCTTCTTCAGAGGAAGCACCTTCACCTCTTTTCAGTCTCCTTCCCTCCCTCTCTCCCGCCTTGCTCTTTCTCGTCTATCTGCCCATCCAGCTGAGTGTATTGTTGTTATTTCTGTGTGCTCTGTTCTCTTTGTTCTCTAATATTATTTGGAGATTGGATCATTTGAAGTCATCCTTTTGTTTTCTAATTTTTTGCCCCATTCCCCTGTCCTTTTTCCCTCTCATTTCTGGCATATGTTCTCAGTGCAATCTATTGAGTTTTTCATCTGTGCTATCACTTTTTTCATAAGCGCCTAAGAACTCTCTTTTGCTCCCGAGGCCTGGCCTGGTGTCTGACATCTAAAATCCCAGTACTTTGGAAGGCTGAGGTGGAAGGACTGCATGAGCCCAGGAGTTTGAGAGCAATATAACAGGACTCCATTTGAACAAAAAAATAGAACACTTCGGTGTGGTGGTGTGCACCTGCAGTCCCAGCGACTTGGGAGGCTCAGGCAGGAGGATCACTCCAGTCCAGCCAGTGAGCTATGATCACACCACTGCATTTCAGCCTGGGTGACAGAGCAAGACTCTATCTCTAAAAACAAAAAAGGTACTAATAATAATCATCTAGTTTTGTTTCGTGGTTGTAGTACCTTCTTTTGTCTCTCTGAGGATATGGATAATAGTTATTCACAGTTGCACACAAGGTGGGGAGTGTCAGGGACTGTCTGTTTTTGCACGTCCCTGCACCCCCTCCCCCACTGGTATGCCACTGTTGGGTTCACTCTGCTCTATAGTCCATTTTTTTCTCCAAATTTCTTTTCCTGTTTGATTATTTTGATCCTCCGTTTTTCATGTTAGATATTTTCCTCAGATATCTGGTACTGCTCAGTTGTAGTCCCAAAAGTGGGGAAATAAAACTCTGAGACCTGGAAAGCAGTGCTGTAGCTAATCTGGCTGAGCTGTTGGGAAGATTCTGACATGTCCATGTGACATGTCCCTTACAGGATTTCACCACCGGCTAGTCAGATTCTGCAGAGAACGACCCTCCAGTCACTTGTATGGAGATGAAGGATGACTCTGACCTTTTGGGACTAACATCTTCCTCTTCCACAACTCTTCAGAGATATACGTGGGGTTGGTTTTTAGCTTTGCCCAGTTCCCATTTAGGATTTAGTTATGAACTACTCTTCCATCTGCTTTCCAGCTTCCCAATTTTATTGCTGCTATCTTTTCTCTCCTACTCCTCATTAATGTGACATAATTCCCCCCAACAGTCTATTTGCCATTACTTAGATGGGGTTTTTGGAGGGAGAGAAAGTGAACAGGTGCGTGCAGTTTGATGTCTTTATCTGGGGTCTTCATCTCGCTGAAGGTGTTCCTTGGACACCAGCAGGGGAAATCCTGCAATTATCAGTCTAAAGTTGCTCCTAAATTCATCCAGTTGGATCAACATTTGATTAAATTAAGACACATTCAAAGAGCAGGATTAGTTTTGTTACGATAATGGTTTAGACTGGATCATGTCCATATGTGAGTTCATTACAGTATACTATCGTATATTTGAAATTTCCCATAAGAAAAATTTTCAGAAAGAGCTGTTTTATAGTCTTCAGTAAAATTGTTTTTTAAATTTGAAAGTCAAGTAGTGTTACTTAAACTTTACACAGCATTCTGTCACATATGTTATAAATTCGAAAGAATTTAGATTATATACCTGTAGGAAAATGATGGACTTCCATCAAAATATTGAAGTCTTTTTGAATTAAGGATCAAATTAACTTCCTAAGCCACTACTGTTGGCTTAGGTAACCACCAAAATGGTCACCAGTCTACTTTTTAAGATTTTTTTCTTTTTCTTCTGCTTATAACTCCACCTCAAGATGGTTTCCCCCAATCTCAGAGTCAGAGTCTCGTACTTGAGGTGCTCAGATTTCAAGTAACCTACAATTCCTCATAGTAGGTGCTCAAATTTTCTCTCCTCTCACTGACTCACTCCCTTGTGTGTCAGCTGACATATGAAAAGGATTTTGCTGTACCTTAATAAAATAACTATAAGGTCACTAAATATCTATGTGCATTACAATTTATTTAAGAAAAGTATATTCTCCACATGGAATAAAATTTATTATATACAACCTCAAGTTTTGAAATATAACATTTGTTTTTAAATGTAGCAGTATTCTGCTCATTTATTGCAAAAATTTAGTTATTATATACGATAACAATATTTCCAAAGGTAATTCTTTGGAAATATCTCATGAAGATTAGAATTTTTTTTCTATTTATAGCATTTACTTTAGAACTCAGAAATTAGAAGCAATCAGGCAGAAATTCCAAATTGTAACTTTAGAGAGAAATGTCAAGTCTATGAAAATGCTCTTACCGATCACACTAAGTCAACATTTATTAATAAACATTCAGTTCCACTGGCTGCACTCAGAACATTATGTTATTATCTATTGTTTTGTCTCTTGAATTCACTTTGGTTTAATTGATCAAAACCCAAGTTACATTTGGGTTGTCAAACCCAAAGGACATCTCCTCACCATGAAAAGTTTGGAAACCTTGATGTTTCTATTTGAGGAAAATGTTTTATTGAATGAAAGCATCAGGAGATTTTTTTTTTTTTGTATGCGGAAAATCAAAGAATAATAATATTCGGAAAAAAATTTTCAGAAACTATCTTGTCAATGGTTCTCAGCCAGAGTTGGTTACAGTCCCAGGAGGGAATATTTGGACGTATATTTGGGCAATTTTCACTGTTACGTGACTGAATGGGGAGGGGTTCCTATTGGCACTCAGTTCATGGGGCAGGAATTATATACATCCTACAATGTTCAGGATGGTTTGGGATAATGAGGAATCATCTTTCCCGATTCCTAATGAGTCCAGTCACTGTCTGATGCAGGACTCCTTTCGACATTTTGGTTTTCCTGTTCCTTGATGAATAGGAAATTCAGTAGATTTATAGCAATGAATTCTTCAGGGTTGAGGAGGAGCCGCAACAGTGGAGAGCAGCATATATTCGCTGACATTAGATGGTCACATAATACAATCTGTTATTTATTTATCAGACAATTAAAGTTCCCAATGGGATCTGAACCAAACTTTTCCAAGTCTAAATTTAAATTTATTCAAGTTAATTCAGATATGTTAAAATAATTTTTTCCTCAAATAGAATTGCTTTCTTTCCTGATTAAAAAAAAAAGCAAAACAAACTCCCAAATACCTCCATTTCATAAATAATCCAGAATATAGAAAAACACAAAGAAGAAACAACAATCACTCTTATCTCTTTTACACAGGGAAACCATTATTAATGTTCAGATCAGGGTTTCTCAATGGTATCACAAGTGAAATTTTAGGTTGGATAATTCTTTAAAGGGGAGTTGCCCTCAAGGATGCTTATCTGGCCTCACTCACTAGATGCTAGGGGTATCCGTACAGCTTTGACAACCAAAACTTTCCCCAGAGATTGCCAAATGTTCCCTGGGGTGCAAAATCACCCTACCTGAGAACCACTGGTTTAGGAGGGTGAGTTTATGTGTGTGTATTTCATCGGCTTGTCATCTAGGACAAGATCAAGAATTCCACTGTTCCCAGTGAGAATGGCCTACATTATAAAGTCTGAAAGTGGCAGATGCTGGCATGGATATGGAGAGAAGGGAACACTTTTACACTGTTGGTGAGATTGCAAACTAATACAACCTTTTTGGAAGGAAGTTTGGAGAATCTTCAAAGAACTCAAATTAGACCTCCTATTTGATCCTGCAATCCAGAAGAAAAAAAATCATTTTATCGTAAGGAGATTTGCACTAGACTGTTCATCACAGTTCAATTTACAATTGCCAAAATGTGGAAACAGCCTAAATGCCCATTAACCCAGGAATGGATTAATGAGCTGTGGTATACGTGTACCATGGAATACTATTCAGCCATTAAAAAATATGGAGACTTTGCATCTTTTGTATTAACCTGGATGGTAGTGGAACACATTATTCTTAGTAAAGCATCACAAGAATGGAAAAGTCAAGAATACAATGTACTAAATTCTAATATGAAGACTGTAGATGAACTAATATATGTCCTCATAAAAGAAAAACTCAAATCAATTCAAGGTGGAGGGGCAGGGGAATGAGAGAGTGGGGAGAAGGGAGGAGAGAGGAGAATGAGGGCTTACGGTGTATGGTACACCTCTTGGGGGCAGGACATAAGAGAGACTTTATCTAACAAATACAATCAGTGTGAACTAATTCTTGGTACCCTCAGTGAACCCCAAACAATTCAAAAAAAATGTTTAAAAGAGAATTCCTATGTTTATCTAAACCAGCGGTTAGTTCTCAACCTGTGGGTCGCGACCCCTTTGACCCTTTCACAGGGGTCACCTAAGACCACTGGAAAACACATATTTATAAAATTTACAGTTATGAAGTAGCAACAAAAATAATTTTATGGTTGGGGGTCACCACAACACGAGGAACTGTATTAAAGGGCTGCAGCATTAGGAAGGTTGAGAACCACTGATAAGTACACATCATAATGTATTTTGAAAGATATTTTATGTATGTGACTTAATGGGATTCTTGTGGTCCAGTGGATTACATGGGTTCTTCTGCATAAGTAACAGGGGGGCCTTAGTGTGATTTATTCCTTACCAATTAACTCATCTTTAGATGTGAACCTAAACCTTTGAGGGTGATGATCTACATAGGTAAATCACCAGGCCTAACCTGCTTTGGGAACATCTTGGCCTCACATTGTAGTTATTTTTTGTATTGCTATTGTTTTCTCTCACTTCTGAGCTTGCCTCTGTTTGTAACTTAGGCTGAATATTATTCATTGGTGGTTCAGTGGGCTGCTTGCATGATGTGAAGACATTTTAAATATAGCAACTTACATTTTCTCCTGTACTCTATTGGCAATTTTGAATTCATTTCTGCTTAAACTGGTCACTAGGCTGGCTGATGAGAATTCATTCTCTGAAAGAGCATGACAACTATTTTCTGCTTTTTTTCTGAGTGAGTCAGACTATGAGTACTGTTTTTGATTTATTCAAACATGAAAAATATATGTTGGCAAGTAATGACACGCATTCGATTTACAGTGGTACATTCCAAATGGATACTTCCTGACTTTGCCTTTTTAAGTTTCCTACACATATGGAGGTAGACACGAATGGCAAACTCTTCACATAAATCAGAAGAGCCCCTTATGCCTGTGCCCAAGTGGCAAGGGTCCCTCTTACTTCCTTCGCCATGACAAAAAGAGGCTGCTAGTCTCTTACTGACAAACTCCTCAACCTCCTGCCTTCAGCCTGACTCAAAGACCCTGAAAGGGTTGTGACTAAATTGCTGTGAAATTCAGTGTATGTACTCCAAGAGCAGCTAAGATTGGAATAAAGCCATACAAAGAGTTCTTTCATGATGAGCAAAACTGGAGCATTAGAAACCCTCAAGTAACCAGAAGAGACATGGATGGGGTTACAGAAGTTCATGCTTGTGTCATAAATGGTAAGTGCTTGCCAACTACTCGTGAGCTCTTCTGTGAGCTCTTCTGCGTGTCTCAGCCTCCCTTGAATTTCATCTGATCCAGGGGTGTCCAACCTTCAGCCTGAGGGCTGCATGCTAATAATCTTGTGAGGCCTCTTTTTGCTTATCTATGATGTATCAGATATCATGAAAAATGTGCACAGACTTTTTTTTCTCTAATCAGCTTTCATTAGGGTTTGTATATTTAATGTGTGACCCACAACAAATCTTAGTCTTTCAATGTACAGCAGAAGAGGAATAAGGTTGGACATCCCAGTGTGTACACAATCAAATGTCACAGGATGAAAAAGAAAGAACCACAAAACCACCTCCCCTGGATCTTTTCCTGCTCTTCTGACTTCAGAGGGTGCACGTTCCAGTTGACATGGCTATGCAATAGAAAGAACCTGGATCTCAGCATCACCACGTGGAGAACTGTGCAAGTCTTGACTTGTGAACTGAATTAGAAAAATTTGTTACTGCAGCATGGCTTTGCCTAACTTAAGACATCAGCTCACCTAACTGGCTTGAGAAATGAAGAGAATGTAAGTCTGACCCAGACAAATAAATGAAGCAGAGCAGAGATGCAATTTAGCTCAGTCTAAAAATTACAGAAACGTTGTTAACAACTGTTTTATTTGCAAGCAGAAAGAGAAAGTTTGTCTTAACCATTAGTTTATCGATGGTGATCAAGTCTCTCAGCAAACTTTTGAGAGGAGAACCTTTTTGTGTTGATATTTTACTCTCCCATATAAACATTTTTTAAAATGTTAAAGAACCCAGTTGGGACTGTGCTGTTTAAATTGTTATTACATTTTAAATGTAAGTGACACCTACAAAAATCAGCTGAAGTCAAAGTTTATTTTTGAAAGGGTTTTAGCGGAAGATTGACTGCTGCTGCAGCACTTGACTCAAATAATTAGAGGGACAATCAGAAGATTAGCAGAAGGTTAGGGATCTCAAATCTCCTTAAAGAATCATCCCTCACCCCCCAGAAACTCTTCAAAAAACATGGCCTGGTATCTTAAACATTTCTGAAGTTGTAAGAAGATAGGTTTCCCATAATATGTCCTCCTCCTAATACAACAGAGATAATTGGCAGTTGAGTTAAGCCAGGGAAGAAGGCCCCCTGGCGTTTGTACAACAGACGAGAGGGAATAAGTCAAGCCAAGGGGTTTTCCTCTTTAGGAGACGGGGTAATGAGCTTCTTGAGGGATAGATAGAGACAGGAGGCACCAGAAGATGGAATTCAGCTGAGACACACACATGATCTGGAGAGCTTGATTTCACACCAACATTGAGCCAGGCTTAATGAAGCTTCCACTTTAGCACATGTCAACTGAGTTTCAGGTTTCAGAAAAGAGACTAAAAGAAGAAACAGCTTTGGCAGGGATGGTAGCTGACCGGAATTGCTGCTGCTACCGGTCAGCCACACAAATATTCTACACCCTCATTGGCTCAGTCCAATGATTCAGGGGTCTATTTTTTCTTTTTTCCCTTTTTTGAGAAAGTGCCTTGCTCTGTCACCCAGGATAGAGTGCCATGGCCTCAGCCTAGCTCACAGCAACCTCAGACTCCAGAGTCCAAGCGATTCTCCTGCCTCAGCCTCCCAAGTATCTGGGACTGCAGGCTCATGCTGCACACGCCTGGCTAATTTCCCTATTTGTAGTAGCAACAGGGTCTTGCTTTGGTCAGAATGGTCTTAAACTCCTCCTCCCACAGTTCTGGGATTTACAGATGTGAGTACTGTGCCTGGGCCCAGGGGTACATTTGTTTTTTAAATTTGTGCAAGTTTGTCATAGTAGAGAGAATCATGACTTGCTAGATCTTTGTATATTCCTCATGTTGAAAGTGGCAAAGAATTCACCAGGAATTTAAGGAATACAGGAGAAAGGGAGAGTTTTTTTAAAAAGCATCTGATGGTTAATTTTACGTGGCAGCTAGACAGGGCTAAGAGATTACCAGATAACTAGTAAAACATTTTGGGGTATGTCTGTGAGGGTGTTTCTGGCAGAAGTTAGTATTGGAATTAGTAGATTGTGCAAAGATCAGCTCTCTCCAGGGTGGGTGAGCATCATTCATTTGGGTTGAGAACCTAAATAGACTAAAAAGGCAGAGAAAGGGCGAACTCCTTGAACTGGGACATCCGTCTTCTTTTTCTCCTGGACATTACAGCTCCTGGTTCTTGGCCTTTTGGACTCCGGACATTACAGCAGTGGCTTCCCTGGTTCTTAGGCCTTCGGACTTGGACTGAATAACATCACTGACTTTCCTGGTCTTCCAGATGCAGACTTCTCTGCATCCATAAATGCACAACCCAATTCTTCTTCTTCTTCTTTTTTTTTTTGAGACAGAGCCTCAAGCTGTTGCCCTGGGTAGAGTGCTGTGGCATCACAACTCACAGCAACCTCCAACTCCTGGGCTCAAGCGAGTCTCCTGCCTCTGCCTCCCAAGTAGCTGGGACTACAGGCACCCGCCACAGCACCCAGCTATTTTTTTGGTTGCAGCCGTCATTGTTGTTTGGTGGGCCCAGGTTGGATTCGAACCCGCCAGCTCAGGTGTATGTGGCTGGCACCTTAGCTGCTTGAGCCACAGGCGCTGAGCCCACAACCCAATTCTTATAGTAAATATCCTCTTATGTATGTATAGATAACCTGTTGGCTCTATTTTTCTGGAGAACCTTAACTACGTTATACTCCTCTAATCCATGGGATACATTCAAAGATTCCCAGTGGATGTCTAAAACCACAGAGAATACCGGACCCTATTTATACACAGAAGGTCTTCAACTTACAATGATGTGACTTATAATTTTTTGATTTTATGATGGTGTGAAAGTGATATGCATTCTGAGAAACTATACTCTGAGTACTCATGCAATCATTCTGGTCTTCACTTTCAGTACAATATTCAATAAATTACATGAGCTGTTCAACACCTTGTTATAAAACAGGCTTTATGATAAATGATTTTGCCCAACTGTAGGCTACTGTAAGTGTTCTGAGGACATGAAAGTTAGGTTCGGCTAAGCTAGGATGTTTGGTAGGATATGTGTATTAAATGTATTTTAATTTATGATGTTTTCTTTCTTTCTTTTTTTTTTTTTTTTTGAGACAGAGTCTCACTCTGTCACCCTGGGTAGAAGGCCGTGGCATCACAGCTCACAACAACCTCAAATTCTTGGGCTTATGCAATTATCTTGCCTCAGCCTCTCATGTAGCTGGGACTATCGGTGCCTGCTACAGTGCTTGGCTATTTTTTTTTTTTTTTCGAGAGTGGGTCTTGCTCTTGCTCACGCTGGCCTCAAACTCCCAAGTTCAAGCAATCCACCTGCCTTGGCCTCCCAAGTGCTGGGATTACAGGCATGAACCACTGTGCCTGGCCTAATTTATGATGTTTTCAACTAATGATTTTTTTTAACATTTTATTTTATTTTATTTTTATTAAATCATAACTATGTACATTACTGGATTTATGGGGTACAATGTGTGGATTTTATATACAATTTGGAATGCTTACATCATACTGGTTAACATAGCCTCCACCTCACTTACTTAATTGTTGTGTTAAGACATTTATACTCAACTCTTAATAAATTTGACATGTACCCTTGCAACATGCAAATAGGCAGATATCCTTACTGCAAGTTGAGGAGCATCTGTACTATTTTATTTTCATACACACACATAGTTATGATAAAAATTTAGTTTATAAATTAGGTACAGAAGAGATTGAGAAGTAATAACTAATAATAAAATAGAACAATGACAACCATATGCCAACATCACTACTTTTGGGCTCTGGGGCCATTATTAAGTGAAATAAGGGTTACTTGAATACAGGAACTGTGCGATCATGACAGTTTATGTGCTAACTGAGCCTGTGTGAAGTGACTACTAGGTGGGTCGGGTATACAGTGCATGGAGATGCTGGACAAATCAGTGATTCACGTTCCTGGCAGGACAAAGCAAGATGGCAAGAGATTTCATCGTGCTATTCAGAATGGCATGTAATTTAAAACTTATGAATTTCCTTTCTTTCTCTCTTTCTTTTTTTTGAGACAGAGTCTCACTTTATCACCCTCGGTAGAGTGCTGTGGCAACACAGCTCACAGCAACCTCAAACTCTTGGGCTTAGGTGATTCTCATGCCTCAGCCTCCCAAGTACTTGGGACTACAGGTGCCCGCCACAATGCCTGGCTATTTTTTGTTGCAGTTTGGCTGGGGCCAACTTTGAACCTGCCACCTTTGGTATATGGGGCCAGCGCCCTATCCACAGAACCATGGGCGCCGCCCCTGAAACTAATGAATTTTCTATTTCTGGAATTTTCCATTTAATAGCTTTGGACCACAGTAACTGAAACTGGCAAAAAGTGAAGCAAGGATGGGAGGGGCTACTGTAATGCAAGCACCAATTTAGTCCTCTGTTTATTTTTTTCAATATCTCGCAGTGCACAATCACACAAGTAGTTAAAATTAAGGTACCGTCAGCTCTTGGCCATTGGCTATAATGTCCTTCCTGACAATAGCTTTATTATAATCAGGTAGATTGGCCAATTAAGAACTTATTTCTGTGTAATGTACTGAGATGTTAAAGCCAGGAACAGGGAGAGCAGGAAAAGTCCAAATGCAGGTGGCAAGCTGATCGGCAAATGAGAGAGGAACCCAGGCTGGTAAGGGGCCCGTGAGGCTTTCAGGCTTACCTCCTGTGCCTTGGAAGAACCTTGACCAATACACGGGGAAACAGACAACTTTCTGTTTATTGTATTACTGAATAATATGTGATGTTTAAAGCTCATGGGGTACACCCATCAGAAGATGGTCAAGAAGAAAGGAAGAAACAGGAGGATTATTAATAGATTACAATTGAGAGTGCCACATTTTCATGCTGGCAGAGTGCTACTATTTATTTATTTTTACTTATTTATGTATTTATCATCACATTTTAGGCTTTAGTTCTAGTATTTTTTAGGTTACGGTGTTAATCAAATGTCGGGACTTCTGTGTAGCAGACACTTAAATATCAGCTCTTTCTCTAAGTTTTGGCAATTTCTCTAGAACCCCCTGACCCATATGTCCAATTGGCTACTGGACAACTCTCTCTACTTAGGTGTGCTGAGGGCATTTCACATTCATTGAGGCCGCAAACAAAATCATCTGTGCTCCCAAGCCAGCCCTTTGCGTTTCTTCTCTCAGTTGATAGACAATGCCACTCTTGCTTTCCCCAAGTTAGACACCTGGGTTATCAACCTTGCCTGGATTCTCTCCTTCCCCCCCTGCCCTTCAGTTTACATTATTAACATTTTTTTCATCAATCATACAGCTCACATATCTGCTATTGAAAAGGCTTTTACTCATTGTCTCCTTGTGTCCAATCTTCTTCTACTTGTCAATTATACATAACATAGTCAAAGATGACCTTTCAAAAGCAAAAACATCATGGTGCCCTTTTCTCACTTAAAATCTTTCAGTGGTTTCTGTTGCTTCTACACCTGATGTCCATGGCCCTTCATGATGTGGCTTCCAGTGACCTCTTAGTTCTCTCACTGACCTCTTTCCCTTTCATACAGTCACACTGTGTTATTCAGTGTCTCGGATACACCATGGTCTTCTCGACCTTTGGCCCTTGCCCTGTGCCCTTTGCTTTGCACTCTTTCCCTCCCCTCCCACCCACTCTCATCAGGTCTCAGTGAAGACATTACTGTCTTCCAGGGGCATATTTCTCCAACATTCCTGTCCTTCCTTGCACTGCATTCTCTCCTGCACAAGTCTTCATATAATTGCCATATTATCATAACACCTACTATATTTAGCAATTATTAATTAATTTCATCCAACACCCAGTCTGTGTACAGATTTTCTTGGTTGACACAAAAATAGTCTTTTTATAAATGGTTGACTTGAATCAGGATCAGATAAGTCTGTGCAGTGATGCACACAGTGCATGAGATTAATATGTCTTCATCTACAATTGTTCATTTTCTCATTTAAATGCCTTTTTTATTTGAAAGAAACCCATTGATTTGTTTGGTAGAATTTCCATATATCACATTCCAAAAATTTCAGTTTTATGGTGATGTTGCAATGTTCACCACATTTTCTATTAGCTAATAGTTGAATATAAAAGCTTGACTAGATTTGTATTATGATTTTAATAAGAAAATTGAGTAGATGGTGCATGCACTTCCTATTCCATTCATTGGGAGATACACAGAGACGGTTGTCTCTCTTTTAGAACTGTTAAGGTCAGCTCAGATGGTCCAACCTGATTTATCATAAAGTTGCCCATCAGCCTTCGGTTTAATGAGTTTTGCAGTCACTGATGACTGTTACCTACACCCAGTATTTCATTAGATAGTGATGTGATTTGTCTCATTCTTTTATTTCTTCTTCATTTGGTTGTCCTGAAAAGGCAGAATGAAAGTGTAATTCTTTCTCTTTACTTGCTGGTTTTAGGAATTGTGGCTGGGTGACTCTTACGATCATCCCCCAGGAGATGGGCTCAACTCCACACCCATAACTGGGTTTGGAAGTTGAGACTGATAAGGCCGCAAATGCATCAGGAGGGAATGAAGATATTTGTTATCCACATAGTGAGCCTTTATGGGAAGCACGGGAAGGCTCCTAAGCAGGTCTGAAAATATCTTTAGAAAACAAGGAGGGGATAACTGGCTTTGCTTTTTATTGTGGTTAGGAGTGAGGTTGGGATGAGGGCTCCTGCATTCAAGTTGGGGCTTGCCTGGTTTAAGGACCATGATAGCATGTGAACTGGTTCAGGTGCAGGACAATAGGAGGTGAAGGAGGGGGGAATGCTGGGACTTAAAAGAAAGTTGTAAAATATTTAAATAAAAACAGTAAAAATGAAGTTGGACTCTTCACAACTCTTCAGTATCACAACTCACCCCTGGTGTTTGGCTGCGGACTGAAATGGGCCAGGTTTCATTGGTTTAAGTAGCCATTGTGGCATTTGTGAGGCCTGCAACCCCGAGCTGCTAAGGGCAGTGAGGTTCTACTGGGTGCCTTGTTTAGAAACCTAATATCGTGCATTCTGACAATGGAAATGAGTACCTTTCACTCTATTCTTTAAAAAGCTCTGTAATAAAGGATTTGAACCTCCAAAAGCCCTGTTTTAATTTACATTTGACTGTATTAACTAATTTTAATTAGGGGATACATGTGTTATTTTTGTCAAGATGGTTGTGAGGACCAAGGATTTAACTTTAAAGGTAGCACAATATCAAGAATACAGACAGCAGTTATTTAGCTTCTGAAGTTCTCTGCTTCAGAATCTCACAAGGCTTCCATCAAGGTGTTGGCTTGGGCTGCAGTGCGATCTGAGGCTCAAATTAGGAAGACTCTGCTTTCAAATTCTGATCCAAACTCACGTGGTTGGTACAGTATTAAGTTCCCTGCAGGTTGTGGGACTGAGGGCCTCAGTTTCTTGCTGGTTGGGGGCTGGGTGTTCCCCTCAGCCCCTTTGTGTGTGGCCCACTCTGTGTGGCAGCTCACAAGATGGCAATTTGCTCATTCAAAGAAAGAGCGTCTATGAGCAATACCGAGGACACAATCTGCGTGATGCAGTCACACGCAGCCTTTCACCTTTGGTGAATTCTGTTGATGAGAAGCAAATCACTGGTACTTCTCACGCTCAAAGAGTGAGGATCAAATGAAGTTATGACCACTCTTTGTCATGCCCTGGACATTTCTCAAGGCAACAAGCTGGGAAAAATCTTAACAATAATCTCTTTTGAATTGTTCCTCAGGGGTTACTGCCCCTCATTGCTCACCGTCTCCGGTGTCTTGAAAACCATTGTTCGTGTATTTTACCTAGTTTTTTGGCTTCTTCAGCCAAGAGGGTAAATGTAGCTTATTACTGGATCTTATCTGAAAATGGAAGCCTTGTAGTTTCTTTAAAATTTATTTAAATACAATGTTAAAATATATTGTGGTATAAAGCTTCATTCATATACTCATTATTTCAGAAAAATATGTGAAGTGTAAAACTCCTCTTATTTTTCAAGGAGCAATCATAACATTTTATTTTAATGTAGTTTTTTTACTGTAAAAATAAAATGATGCTTATTATAGATTTAGTTGGAAAATAGGACTACAATGAAGAATATTAAATTCACTGAAATCACATCACCAAGATGTAAGCACTGATAATATTTTGGAATATATGCTCCTAATTCATTTTTTAATATATTAAGATCTTTTCCTCTCTGATATTACTTAAAAAGCATTTTTTGTGGCATCAACTATTTTTGACAATATGATTTTCAGTGGTTGGATGAAAATCTACTTATAGATCCACAACACTTTATTTAATTTTAACTCTTTTTTGGGAGCATGTAAACAGTTTTGAGTTTTCACTATTGTAGTTAACATCTGTTACATAATTTTTTGCCCATGATTATGATTATGTTTTTAAAATAGATTCCTAAATATATAAGTATCAGGATTTGTTTGTTGTTAAAAACTAAGGAAACTTTGTTTGCAAAAGGTACTTTTTTCTTCTTTTCCAGGAGATGGAATATTTTATCCTGTAGGGATAGAGTTTATTAATGCTAAAGCTTATTTTTCTGTACTGCTTTGTAATACTACAGGTATAAATAAACTTCATTTAGTCAAGACACCACTCATTATTCATGCCATTTAATTGAAAAATTCTATAGTCAAGAGAAAGATTCTGAAAGGTTTTTTTTTTTTTTTTTTTTTTGAGATAGAGTCTCAAGCACTCACCCTTGGTAGAGTGGTGTGGCGTCATAGTTCACAGCAACCTTCAAATCTTGGACTTAAGCGATTCTCTTGCATCAGCCTCCCAAGGAGCTGAGACTACAGGCGCCTGCCACAATGTCCAGCTATTTTTTTGGTTGCAATTGTCATTGTTGTTTTAGCTGGCCCGGGCTGGGTTTGAACTGGTATATGACTGGTGCCCTACCCACTGAGCTACGGGTGCTGATAAGATTCTGAAAGGTTAATGAAGGCTGTCAAAAGAACAAGCAGGCAGGGATCCAGATGCTTAGATAACTTTTTCTGTTCTTTTTTCTACTTGCATGATATTATTATAAAGATATGTGTAAGGGGAAAAAACAAGTTCAGTAAAAAAGTACATTAAAGCATGATATATCTATAATGTATGAGGTTACGATCTTTGATTAGACCATTGGTGTTTAAAGTCTGGCCTTTAATAAATTTAGTTGTGGGGATTTCTTTTTTTTGTTTTTTTGAGACAGAGCCTCAAGCTGTCACCCTGGATAGAGTGCTGTGGCATCATAGCTCACAGCAACCTCCAATTCCTGAGCTCCAGTGAGTCTCCTGCCTCCGCCTCCCAAGTAGCTGGGACTACAGGCACCTGCACAATGCCCGGCTATTTTTTGGTTGCCGCCGTCATTGTTTGGCAGGCCTGGGCTGGATTCAAACCCACCAGCTCAGGGGTATGTGGCTGGTGCCTTAGCCCATTGAGCCACAGGTGCTGAGCTGAGTTGTGGGGATTTCTTAAAATCCTTGATTCCTATAAATATATATACATATATATATATATATATATATATATTTTTTTTTTTTTTGCATCTGTAAAATAGGGATAGTGTAATACCTTAAACGGTTGTGAGAATATAATTAGCTATTAAATGTATGGTGTTTGGAACCATGCTTGGCATGTATTGAACACTTAAGTTTTAGTTTCTCTTTTTTTTTGGGGGGGGCGACAGAGTCACACATGTTGCCCTTGGTTGAGAGCTGTGGCATCACAGCTCACAACAATCTCCAGCTCTTGGGCTTAAGTGATTCTTTCGCCTCAGCCTCCCAAGGAGATGGGACTACAGGCACCCGCCACAACGCCTGGCGTTTTTTCTGTTGTAGTTGTCATTGTTGTTTACTTGGCCTGGCTGGGTTCAAACCTGCCAACCTCAGTGCATGTGGCTGGCGCCATAACCACTGTGTACGGGTGCCGAACCTTAAGTTTAGTTTCAATTTTCTATACTACCTTTGTAATAAATTCACTTGTCCTTAGTAAATAATCAATAAATAATTGTTGGATGAAGCAATTGGTAGGTATCTGGTACTAAATAAAACAAAGTTTAGATTACAATCTTATGGGTCAGTGGGTTTAACTCAGTCTCCTAGCCCGAGACTTTATCATGAATCGAAGACTTCTACAGGAAAATTTTCAGTCTCGAGTCTAGCATGAGAATCCCTTTGAAAGCCTTTCTGGCAGCTGACCTCATTATCTCCCTCTGAGAAACCTGGTTACCAAAGCCGATTTCCTTTCTGAAATGATATGCTTCATTTTAGGGGAGTCCTATGTAGGAGGACAAGTTCCCAGATGGCCTTGGCCAACCTTGCTCTTCTTCCTCCTGCTTGCACTTCTTGGAATAACTGCTGAGTGTACTGAATGTGAAATTCTGAGACAAGGACGAGGTGTCTGGAATAACGTGGGCTAAATTCTTATTCCTCCGAGAACAGCATGTTCTGCAACGCTTATGCCCAGTGAGTCCAGCTGTGCTCAGGGTATCTAAACCCCAGGTGGAGTGCTTTCAAGGTCCCTCAGCCATGATGTGATGTGAGGCACAAGCAGACAAGAGTCTACGTTCCCTGGGCAGTGTTTCTGAGCTTTGGGGCTCCAGCTTGCCATGGACCCTTGGCTTCTGTGTATTCTTGCTGCCTGCCTGTGAGTAATAAATCTTCTCTTCCTCATGTGACTGTTCTATCTCGCCTAGCTCATGCAATTGCCCCTCACATCTGTTCTTTCGGTGTTGGGACTGCTGTAGCAACTGAGTCTGCAGAGAATAGTTAAGTGTCCCACCCTTTTCTATGTCTGACAAATTGTTCTTCTTCCCAATGTTATCAGCTTTCTTATATCTAATTTATAAATTTTTAAAATAACAGTTTTTTTTATTTTGGAATAGTTTTAGATTTATAGAAAAAATTATAAAGACAGTACAAATAGTTTCTCTATACTCTCCTGCCCCTTTCATTGTAATATCTATTGGAATGGTTTCTTTCTAACGTGGTCTTGAGGTTCTTTCTCGTGAGAGTGGTCATTAGCCAAAATAGCCACTTAGAAGGAGAGCCCTGGCCAGGGGGAAAGTCAGGTTCAGATGTAGAAGTGGGGTGAGACACAATGAGGAAGTGAAACCAAAATGAATGAAAGATGTACCTGTGTTTCCCCATGTATAAGGCCCAGTGTTTTGTCCACATTTTTGAGGGTAAAATAAGGACGCACATTATACCTGGTAGTATGGCTCAGGAGTAGGGGAGCCCCGTGGGCCTCCTGGGGCCACTGCGCCCTCTGCCTGGGCCCATGGGATTCCAGTCCAGGAGGATGCAGGGTCTGGAGGGAGCAGGCAGGAGTGGCCTCCTCGGAGCACCACAACCAGGGAGGAGGAGGTGGCAGGGCTGGCGAGACATAGTGTGGCCACGTGGGGCGAGGGCCGAGGCTGGAGGCCTGGCCACCTGGAGGGGACTGGAAGCCTCACACAGGTCCTGGGGACCAGCCTGGCTGCCTAACAGCTGAGCAGCCTCAGAAGCTCTGTTTTGCTGGCTACATATGTGGCCATCTCACTTGCAGCCCCCAGCATGTCAGGCAGGGAAGGGGCAGCCTTCACAGAGCAGGTGCTGTCAGTGGGTGGTACGATCTGCACATGTAGAGAGCATTCACCCTCTCCAGATGTGTCCGTCCCAGCTGAGAGCCTGCCACTCTCTCAGTGGTCATTTTCTTGAAAGTTTGGGCCAAATATGTGGTTGTGCATTATACACAAGAGTGCATTTTACATGATAAAATATGGTGACTTATTACTCACAAGGCCCAGGAGGGTTAGAGGTGCTGACGAAAGGCCAACAGGAAGTCTGGAGGTGGCCCAGAGCTCAACCAGAGGTGAGAGAAAGAGCCAAAGGACCTCCGGGACCATGCCTTCATTAAGGTCCCATAATTCATATTATCCCAAAGGACCTCCAGGACCATGCCTTCATTAAGGTCCCATAATTCATATTATCCCAAAGGACCTCCGGAACCATGCCTTCATTAAGGTCCTTTAGGCTTTCCCTGGGGGCTGAGATAGGGTAGTTTAAAGGAAACACACACAAAGCAGGCAATTTATTTACATGACTCTCGTGTTGAAACCATTCAATTTTATTGTGGTCAGCAGCTGAAGAGGGTATTGGGTTTTTGGTTGGTGGGGTGAGAGAACAAGGGGGCTATATTGCAAACAAGCCCATTTCCACTTAGGGAATGCTTGGGTGGGTTTCAATAAACTTATGTAAGGCTTAAAAATGGATAATGAGGCAGCAACTGCATTAAACGAATGTATGACACTCCTACAGTTCCCATTATGATTAACATCATGTATTAGTATAGTACATTTGCGGCAATTAATGAACCAATATTGGTAGATTATTATTGAGTCCAAATTTTATTCATATTTTCTTATTTTTTACCCAATATCCTTTTTCTGTCTCCAAATCCTTTTCAGTATGCTATATTATATTAAGTTATGTCTCTTTAGGGGCATCTAGCCTGTGACACTTACTCAAACTTTTCTCGTTTTTTATTTTTTTTTCTGCTCCAACAAGTTTTTTTGGTTTGGTTTGGTTTTCGTTAAATCATAACTGTGTACATTGATGCATTTACAAGGTTCAGTGTACTGATTTGATATACAATGTGAAATGCTAACATTGAACTGATTAACAGCTCCATCACAATTATACTCTTTTCTTAATAGTTTTGAAATGTACCATTGTGTCATGCACATTAGGTGAGGTCCCCTCAAATACCCTCCTTCTTCCCACCTTCCCTCCCCTCATCTCTCTCTCTTATTTCCCTCTACTTTCTGGACTATAGTTATGTTTTACCATTCGTATGAGTGTGTAGGTGATTATATATTGATTTCATAGTAGTATTGAGTACATTAGATACTTTTTTCCCCCCATTCTTGAGATACTTTACTAAAAAGAATATGTTCCAGCTCCATCCAGGTAAACATAACAGATGTGAAGTCTCCATCTTTTTTATGGCTGCCTAGTGTTCCATGGTGTACATATACCACAATTTGTTAATCCATTCATGGGTTGATGGGCACTTAGGCTGTTTTCATGTCTTGGCAATTATGAATTGGGCTGCAATAAACATTCTACTGCAAATATCTTTGTTGTAAAATGATTTTTGATCATCTGGGTATATACCTACTAGAGGAATTGCAGGATCGAATGGTAGGTAGGTCTACTTTTGGTTCCTTGAGTATTCTCTGAACTTTTTTCCAAAAAGGATGAATTAGCTTGCATTCCCACCAGCAGTGTAGAATTGTTCCCTTCTCTCTGCATCCACACTAACTTTTCTTGTTTTTATGACTTTGACAGTCTTTAGGAGTACAGACAGGCCAGATAGATTTATTGCAAAATTCCACCCTATTGTAATTTGTCTTTTTCTTATGATTAGATTGTGGTTAAGGGCTTTTGAAGGAAGATCATGGAGTAAAGAGCAACAGGGATATATATGATCAACATTATTTATAACTGTTGAATTGATTATGGTTATCTGGCTATGGTAATGTTTTTCAGATTTTGACAACACAAAGTTTCATCCCCCTCCACATTTTCATACTGTTCTCTTTTTAAGGAAGTTACTATGCAAAACCTATACTTAATGAGTGGGGAGTTATGTTCCATCCCCTTTAGGGTAGAGTATATGATTATTTGAAATTTTTCTTATGGATAATTGAATATCTTTCCCCTTAACTTTTATTTGGTCATGTATTTATATCAATACAGGCCAATGGATACTTACGTACACATTGGCTTACAATCCATTACTGCTTAATTTTCTTGCTCAAAGTGTTCCAGTTTGGCCATTAGAAGCTCTGTCCACTAGTTCCTGTGTGCCCTTGACATACACCCATCAGCATGAGAGATTTTTTAGTTTATTTTTGAGCATTTGCTTATTTTCTGGTTACTCCTAGGTGTTCCAGGTTTATTTTGTGTATTTTCTGCTTCGGTCCTAGAATTATCCGTTTCTCTCAGGAGTCTCAGTTCCTAGAGAATGGCATAGGATACCAGTACATGGACCTTGGATGTGTTTCTTGAGTGTTATTTGTTAATTATTCTTTGCCTTCTAAGCTTATAGAACAAAGGTGCATGTATAGATTAACTCATGTGTATATACATATTTATAAGTATTTCTGTGTCTCTGTATGTTATCATCTGTATCCTCATTAAGTTAAAACATGAGTTCTTATGAGATTGCCGACCCTAATCCATTACTACATAAATCATTGTAACCTCCTCCCCTTGCTGCAATGGAAATTTCTACTCCAACAGTAAGAAACCTGTATTATACAAACTGCTATGCATTTACTTAATTCTTCAATTCCAATATATGTTTATAATACTATGATAATTGATAATTCATACCTCCTTGGCTATAAATTCTGTTGACTAGCATTATATGCACATTCCTTTGTTTTTAATCTATAGACTTCATTCCTTTCCAAAGTTACTTAGGTTGGCACACAAATTAGATTCTTTTATGACAATAATCATTCTTTCCTGTCATCACTTACTAAATGATTTTTATTTTTTTCCATTAAGGATCCCTATGTTGTAAAATTCTAAAGGTTTTGACAAATTGGCTCAGCACCTGTAGCTCAAGCAGCTAAGGCGCCAGCCACGTACACCTGAGGTGGCAGGTTCGAATCCAGCCCGGGCCCGCCAAACCTCAATGGTCGGGTGTTGTGGTGGGCGCCTGTAGTCCCAGCTACTTGGGAGGCAGGGGCAGGAGAATGTATTGAACACAGGTGTCAGAGGTTGCTATGAGCTGTGATGGCATGGCACTCTATCCAGCCTCTTTTTTTGAGGCTCTGTCTCAAAAAAAAAAAATAAAAGGTTTTGACAAATAGATACTGTCATGTATCTACCTTTACCATAGCATACAGAGTAGTTGCACTGCCTAAAAAAATACCCTGTGCTTCACCCATTCATTTTTCCCATTCTCCGTTCTAATCCTTAGCAACCTCTGACCTTTAGCTTTCTATCTACTTTTGTCTTTTCCAGAATATAATATATTTGGGCTAATACAGCATGTAATAATTGAGAGTTCTTTTACTTAGACCTGTACTGATGCTGCTTGATTTATGAAGGACTTGTGTCCTAATAAATCTATCATAAATTAAAAATATCTTTTTTTTATTAAATCACAGCTGTGTACATTAGTGCAATCAAGGGGTACAATGTGCTGGTTTCATATACAATCTGAAATGTTTTCATCAAACTGTTTAACATAGCCTTCATCACATTTTCTTTTTTCTTTTTTTTTTTCCCCAGTGGTAAGACAGCATTTATTTATAGAAAAGAATACAGAAAACACTAAAGCTCCTGGTAGAGAGAGAGAACTCAAGTGGGGAGAGAAAAGCTCTCTCCGTTTCTCTCCCGGTCTTTCCCTGTCTCCCCCTTTAGGCTTTTAGTCTCAGGGTACATATAGGTGTATGGGTTCCTTGGCCAGGAGAGGAATGAACAAGGTCCCTTCCACCGGGGACAAGGTGAATGAATGTATCAATGAACGAACACAGTCCCTTCCGCTGGGGCAAAGTGAATAAATGTATCAATGAACGGACACAGTCCATTCATGGAATTGAGGCCTAGGAAATTCACAAGAAACTGACGTAGGCATAGGAAATGGGGGTTCCACATTTAGTTCTAAGTGTAAAGTGAAGGAGACACCAAGGCACAGGTGTCTCCTCGACAGTTGTCCGGCCTTCTTGACTATTGGAGCCTCTGGTGGGGGTTGGAGGTCCCCCTCCTTGCCTGTCATCCAGCCCGCTGGTTCTTCAGCTGCTGCCGTAGCACAGACACCACCAAGGAGGAGGTGGCAGGTCCACCAGCTCCGCTGAGCTGGCTAGGGCGCCAAATGTCCTGCATCAATTCTCCCTCTCCGAGTAGAAACTCTAACTGCTGCTAGTGAAAAAGGGTGAAGACTCGATCTAACTGCTTCCTGCTAAATCCAGCGATGATAGAAGGGGGCAGTTAGGG
>CAUYRH010048655.1:0-10620 GCA_963574655.1 Perodicticus potto | reverse complement strand
GTCCCAGCTACTTGGGAGGCGGAGGCAGGAGACTCGCTTGAGCCCAGGAATTGGAGGTTGCTGTGAGCTGTGATGCCACTACACTCTCTACAGGGTGACAGCTTGAGGCTCTGTCTCAAAAAAAAAAAAAAAAAAGAATTTTTCCTCTACTTCAGGATATGAATAATATGTTTCTGTGTTTTCTTCTAAATGTTTTGCTTTTTATGTGGAATTTAATTCTATGTATGGTATAGTGAAGATATGCACAGGGTGGACATAAAGTGTCTCTCTGTGTGTATATATATGCCATGTATGTGTATTTTATATATATTTTTTTTAAAGTTTGGATAACCAGTTTTTTAGCACTTTTTTTTTCATAATTTGTGGTAAAATGTGTATAACATAAAATTTACTATTTTAACCATTTTAAAGTGTAAAGGTCAGTGGCGTTAAGAACATCCAGATCATTGTGTGTCCATCACCACTGCCCTTTCCAGAACTTTCATCTTCTCCCAAATGAAACTTCGTACTCCTTAAACACTAACTTCCCCTTCTCCTCTATCCCCAGCACCTGGTAACCACCAGTCTTCTTTGTATTTCTGAATTTGACTTCTCTAGATAACACTTCATGTTATAAGAGGAGTCACATAAAATTTGTCCCTTTGTGTCTGGCTTATTTTACTTAGCATAATGTCTTCAAGGTTCATCCATATTGTAGTAAGTGTCAAAATTTCCTTTTTAAGACCAAGTAATATTCCTTTGTATGTATACACTAGGGTATTTTGTTTATTCAGTCATTTGTTGAGGTTGTTTCTACCTTTTGGCTGTTGTGAATAATGCTGCCGTGAACATCCATATACATACATCTGTTTAAGCCTCTGCTTTCAATTCTTTTGTGTACGTACCCAGAAGTGGAATTGTCAGTGATATATATTTTAAAACCAATTACATAGGTGGCGCCTGTGGCTTCAGTGAGCAGGGCGCTGGACCCATATACTGAGGGTGGTGGGTTCGAACGTGGCTCCAGCCAAACTGCAAACAAAAAATAGCTGGGCATTGGACAACGCCAATGGCTCAGTGGGTAGGGCGCCAGCTCCATTTACTGAGGAAAGTGGGTTCAAACCCACCCGGGCCAAATGGGAACAAAAAATAGCAGGGCGTTGTGGTGGGCACCTGTAGTCCCAGCTACTCGGGAGGCTGAGGCAAGAGAACCACTGAAGCCCAAGAGCTGGAGGTTGCTGTGAGCTGTGACACCAACGCACTCTACTGAGGGCTAAGTGAGACTCTGCCTCTAAAAACAAAAACAAAAAGCAAACTGAATAAAAATAGATCAATACAACTTAGACCAAAATATCCATATAGTACAGAGTTTCCATATATTCTCTTTCCATGCAGTTTCCCCTTCTTGTTAACATCTTGCATTAGTGTGGTACATTTGATGATCCAATATTGATACATTAATATTACTAAGGCCCGTAATTTATATTAGAGTTTATTCTTTGTATTGTACAGTTCTCTGGGTTTTGGCAAATGGGTAATGTCATGTGTCATTCATCTCATTACATGAAGTGTCATTACAGTATCATATAGAGTCATTTTGTTGCCCTAAATCTCCTTTGTGTTCTGCCTGTTCATTTTCCACCCCCTCACACTCAGCCTGGCAACCACTGATGATTTTGCTGCCTATAGTTTTGCCTTTTCCAGAATGTTACATAATTGGAATCATATAGTACATAGCCTTCTCAGACTGGCTTCTGTCACTTACCAATATGCATTTATGGTTCCTTCATGTCTTTTTGTGGCTTGATAGCTCTTTTATTTTAAGTGCTAAATAATATTCCATTGCATGGGAATATTACAGTTTGTTTCTTCATTCACCTACAGAAGGATGTGTTCGTTGCTTCTGAGTTTTGACAATTATAAATAAAGCCGCTATAAACATTTGTGCGCAGGTTTTTATGTAGATAGAAGTTTTTCGCTCACTTGAGAAAATACTTAGGAGAGCAATTGCTGGATCATATGGTAAGAATATGTTTAGCTCTGTCGGGAACTGCTAAACTGTCTTCCAAAGTGACTGTACCATTTTGCATTTTCAACAGTTTTTAAAATTTATGTCTTAGCACCCTAAATATACTTATAAAATAAATCGTTGTGAGACTTTTCTGGAATGTATTTATATTCAATTGTTTCTTTTGTTGGCTGTCTTTCTTAGCATTATATTTCTCTGTGTGTTTTGAAGTTCTGAATTGTAGACTCTTTTTGAGTGTGAGTGCTTCTGCTTTTGTCCTCCTGTGCTCGTGTTCCTCCTTTCTGTGTGCTGGTATTTCAGGTGTGTCAGCTGACCTCCCGGACCCTAATCTGGAATCAGATCTAATAATGGTGGGCCAGAGGCTTTGCGCTTTGAGGTAATTGGGCTATTTTGGATCCTCTCAGAGAGTGTGTATCTTGGTTCAGTTCCTGCTCCTGAGGCTGTTTGTATCGTCCCACTTTTCTAAGCCCAGAGCATTATATCAACTGTAGTTTTAGGCAGAGATTGGCAGCGGTGTTTTTCAGCTCCCGTTCAGTTCCAGCATCCTCCCTGGCCTTATGAAGTGAGGCTGGCTCAGATGTCTCCAGGTGCTCCATCCTGCTTTGCTTGGCGTCATTACTGCTCAGTGGGATGTATACACCTGTCTGGACTCACAAGCCAGCCCATGGCTTCAGTCCTGCTCCATCTTTGTGTATCTGTTCTATTTCTGAACCAAATGGAGGTTTATCTTGTTTGTGAGCCTTTGGTCTTTTGCAGATTTAAAAAAATTACTTAAAAAGATATTATATCCCTTAGTGTGTATTTGGAGAAGAGAGGGTGTATCGGTTTATACTTACTGGACTACTTTGACTAGACTGAATTGACCAGGCTTCCTTCTCCTTTCTAGGACCTATTTTTTTTTTCCTTTGTTGTTGTTGCTGAGGTCCCCCAGTACAAGAAAGCAGAGACGATAATGGGCATTTTGATCTGAATGGGAATGTTTTCAGTCTTTCCCTTTTAGATACGATGCTTACTGATGATTTGGGGAAGGTATCTTCAGTGAATTTAACAAAGTTTTCTTCTGTTCTCGGTTAGTATTTTTATTGGATATTGAATTTTATTGAGGGCTTTTTTTTGACATTTGTTGAAATTATTGTCTTTTTTTCTTTAATATGTTAAGAGGAGGGCAAGTCTTTCTGAGTTGTAGGTAACAGAGAGAAATGGATAGTGTGTGAGTTACCTGTTAATTCATTTTTATCAACAATAACAAAAACCTTTAAAGAAAACGCATTTTGATCTTGAATTTTTATATATTTATATTTAATATATTTTATATTATTATTTAAGTTACAACAGGACTGAAATGCTGTAATAATCAGGTTTGGACTAAATATCCTTGTAACAGAACTTTACTGTATTAAAATAGTGCTTTATAAGAGTGTACTATAATAAAATAGTACATAGTATTATCAGTAATAATAGCATTTATTAGGCTCTTACTTGATGTCAAGGATTGTGCTAAATGCTTTACACGATTCATTCATTACTTACAGCCCTATGAGGTTATATTTAGCGACTCAGAGCTCTTTGTTGTGGTGGAGTAGAGTTATTGAAAATAAAAATTTATTTTTACTGGAACTTAAGGAACCCTCTTGATTTGTAAAAATCAAATCTCTAAGGTTTTAGAAACATTTATTTACCCTGACATTTTTTTTTTTTAAATCTTAGAAGGACAAAAGGGCGGTGCCTATGGCTCAAGGAGTAGGGTGCTGGCCCCATATACTGGAGGTTCAAACCCGGCCCTGGCCAAAAACTGGGGGAAAAAAAAAAGAAGGACAAAAGCAGTAGAGGAAAGATATTTGAGAACATTGCTGAAATAAGGAAGTTAGTTCTCTTTCAATAAAGTTTGGTTAGTTATAGCTAATACTTATTAGTGACAATCTCAGCCATCACTGACTTTTAATCAAATGGATGGACATCCAGAGAAAAACTGACAGGGGTATTGCTGGGAGATGGAAACTTAGATGCAAGAAGTTTTGACACCTGGCTGCCTTGATGTAGCGAGAGCTGGAAGGATTAAGAAACTAACAAAAAATCCAAAGAAAAAGAAGGCTATTTAACACTGAGGTACAGTACAGAGATGTTCTGGAAATATTTCCAAAGACACCTCTTTCCTTTAGTTTTTACTGTAGAAATTACTTAACTTCTCCCTATAGACTTAGTCCAATTTTGAAACATGTTGTCTTCGTAGAACAGAATAGGCACTAAGGACAAACTAGGGTCCAGACTTTGTTGCACTGCCCACACCCCGTGAACTCTGTGACTTAAGGTCTGGTCCAGCACTGCAGTTTTGGGACCTGTATTCTTTCCTTATTCCTTGAGTCCTCATGTTTGCCCTTGAGGGAGCAACGCGGCACAGTGGGAAGAGAATGGGCTATAAAGTCAAGCCATTCATTTGACTGGATTGTTTATTGCAGCTCAATTTACAGTTGCCAAGATATAGAAACAACCTAGGTGCCCATCGACCTAGGGCTGGATTAATAAACTGTGGTATATGTGTATCATGGAGTATTATTCAGCTGTAAAAAAGAGACATTACATCTTTTGTATTAACCTAGATGGAGCCGAAACATTCTTTTCAGTAAAGTAGTACAAGAATAGAAAGCAAGTATCCAATGTACTGAATACTAATATGAAGCCTGCAGATGAATTAATACACATCCACACCAGAGAAGAAACTTAATTCAATTCTAGGGGGAGGGGGATGTGGGAGGGAATACAGGTAGGGGGAGAAGGGAGGGGTATTGGTGTGCTCCCACAATGTTAGGGGTATATGGCACACCTCCTGGGTGTGGGACACTACTACAACAGGGACTTTACTTAACAAATGCAAACATTGTAACCTAATTATTTGTACCCTCATATTAACCTGATATTAAAAAAAATATAGAGTCAAGTCATTGTCTCACTCCACACTTTCCTAGCTTTGTAACCTTAGGCCAAAGTCACCTAACTGCTGAGACTCTCAGTTTTCTCATCTACTTCTAATATCCTTAATCCTGATTTGCTCTTCAAGACTAGTGCTTGTGCTGTCTTCTCACCTGAAGTTTTTAGAGAGCAACATCATCTAGGCAGGGTATAATATGAAAATAAGCAATTAGTTTTCTCCAGTATTTAGCCCACAGGTTGACATCCTGTATGTCTGATGACATATATCAGGTATGACAACCTAGGGAAACCGGGAGAATAGTGGGTTGAGAATGTGATCTTTCTTGTTTGTTTGCTTACATTGTATTAGCACATATTGTAGTTCACTTTGCCTGTTTAGTGGTCTTTCATAGTATGCTATCTGCTTTGAATGACTTGAACCTTGCTAAATAGGTAAATGGCTTAAAAAGGTTATTGTAAGGAAACTGCAGATCGAAGTTTCAGAGTCAACTGAAAGTTGAAGTAAACACATACACAGGAATAGAAAACAGAGTGGGTAATTCTGTTGACAGTATGAGTTTGTTATCAGTCAAATGCAAAATACAAAAACAATGATGATTTAATCAGACTGATGAGGAATCTAACTAAAAAAACCACTTAGATTTATTAGCAATATTATTTGGAATGTGGATTTATGTACACAGTTGAATATATTATGCCTTAAGGTATTTGCTAATGATATCATAGGTTAATACTATCACTGAGATATTTGAAAGCTAAGCATTCAGAATATGAACACAAACTAATTGACCTTTTTTAGTGATGGTTAAAGTTATGTTCCAATTAATCTAGTGCCTTACAGTTTTGCTAAGCTTAATGATGAACTTTCAGAGGCACCATTTACATTTTCTTTACTTTAGGAGTAAAAGACAAAAAGCCATAAACTTTTATTCTTCCTATTTGATAAAAGTGGCAAAAGTAAAATATACGCAAATTAGTATTTTTATTTTGATGTCAAACTAAAATGCATCCTTTGTTAGCAGATATTGTTGGGATACTGATACACCTTCTGAAGAGTTGATATGGTGACTACTATACCAAATTATGGAGTTTGTGAGAGTGGTTGTATATTTAGATAAAAAGTATAGAACTTATGGTATTTAGAATACTCTGTTTCAATAATAAAATATTGAACTACAATATGGATAACTGCTTTTTTTCCTTCAAACCACTCAGGAAGAGATTTAGTAGAGAATATACTCAAATAAAATTTTATATAGAAATAGGACATATAAAGCATAAAGATTTGATAATGCTGTATCTAGAACACAGCCTAAGAAATAAAATATAGCCAGAAGGTTGGAATTGCTCTGCAGTCATGTGATTCCACTTCCATCTGTAGAGCTATTTGCTCTTCTGAATTTGGTGATTATTATTCCAATATACTTCTTGATACTTCTGCTATATATGCATGCATTCATAAGCAACATCTTTAGGGCCAGGCCAGGTTAAGCCCCAGTTTAAGGACACCCTCACTCTTGGGCTTGCATGGTCCCAAGAATGATGCTTGCTTTCTTTCTTTTTTTTTTGAGACAGTCTCACTATGTCGCTCTCTGTAGAGTGCCGTGGCATCATAGCTCACCTCAAACTCTTGGGCTTAAGTGATTCTCTTGCCTCAGCCTCCCAACTAGCTGGGACTACAGGTGCCTGCCACAATGCCCGGCTATTTTTGTTGTTGTTGTTGTTGTCATGGTTGTTTAGCAGGCCCAAGCCAGCCTCGAACCTGTCAGCCTTGGTGTATGTGGCCTGCGCCCTACTAGCTGAGCTACAGATGCTGAGCCTTTTTTTGTGAAGAGTCTCACTGTGTCGTGAATAGAGTGCTATGGCGTCACAGCTTATGGTAACCTCAAACTCTTGGGCTTAAGCGATTCTCTTGCCTCAGCCTCTCAGTAGCTGGGACTATAGGTGCCTGCCACAATGCCCGACTATGTTTTTGTTATTCTTGTCATTGTTGTTTTAGCAGGCCCTGGCTGGGTTTGAACCCACCAGACCTGGTGCATGTGGCCGGTACCATAACCACTGTGCCATGGGCGCCGAGCCAATCATGCTTTCTTAAATGTTGTACCCCAGGTGCTCACTTGTTTACTATCCTTCTGGTCCTGCTTTTATTTATGCATGTTCTGATCTTTAAATAAGGGGCACAATTTTGTATTCATTCTCTTGCAATTTTTTTCCCTTAACATTGTAAAATTGATGCATCTCGATAAATGTAGGTCTGCTGTATAGTATTTGTTCTGTGATTGTACTACAGCTTTCCTATTCTTTTCTTGATGGCTGTTACTTATTTTGTGTTTAGAAACATTGTTGTGAGCATTCTTGTATATGTCTCTTTAGCATAATTCTAGAAAGGGTACTTCTTGGTAATCTGGTAAGTAGGTTTTTTTTTTTTTTAATAAAGATTACGTATATGGGGCGGCAACTGTGGCTCATCGAGTAGGGTGCTGGCCCCATATACCGAAGGTGGCGGGTTCAAAACCCGGCCTTGGCCAAACTGCAAAACAGAAAAATAGCTGGGTGTGTGGTGGGCGCCTGTAGTCCCAGCTACTCGGGAGGCTGAGGCAAGAGAATCACCTAAGCCCAGGAGTTGGAGGTTGCTGTGAGCTGTGTGATGCCACGGCACTCTACTGAGGGCGATCAAGTGAGATTCTGTCTCTATTTAAAAAAAAAAAAAAAGTTACGTATGTGTTTATTGAATGAATAAATGAATGAATGGGTTGGTTTTCAGGTTTTTTTTTTTTATTAAATCATAGCTGTGTACATTAATGCAATCATGGGGTACAATGTGCTGGTTTGATACACAATCTGAAATATTTTCATCAAACTTGTTAACATAGCCCTTCATGGCATTTTCTTAGTTATTGTATTAAGACCTTTATATTCTGCATTAGTTAACTTTTACCTGTACCCTTCTAAGATGCACCATAGGTGTGGTCCCACCGATTACCCTCCCTCCACACATTCTCCCTCCTCCCTGCCCTCCCTTGCCCCTTTCCCCATATCCCATATTCTTGTGCTATTATTGGGTTACAGCCTTCATATGAAAGCTATAAATTAGTTTCATAGTAGGGCTGAGTACATTGGATACTTTTTCTTACATTCTTGAGATACTTTGCTAAGAAGAATGTGTTCCAGCTCCATCCATGTAAACATGAAAGAGGTAAAGTCTCCATCTTTCTTTAAGACTGCGTAATATTCCGTGGTATACATGTACCACAATTTATTAATCCATTCGTGGGTTGATGGGCACTTGGGCTTCTTCCATGACTTAGCAATTATAAATTGGGCTGCAGTAAACATTCTGGTACAGATGTCTTTGTTATAATGTGATTTTTGGTCTTCTGGATATATACCTAGTAGAGGAATTAAAGGATTGAATGGCAGGTCTATTTTAGTATTCTCCAAACATCTTTCCAAAAGGAATGTATTAGTTTGCATTCCCACCAGCAGTGTAGAAGTGTTCCCTTTTCTCCACATCCACGCCAGCATCTCTGGTTTTGGGATTTTGTGATGTGGGCTAATCTTACTGCAGTTAGGTGGTATCTCAAAGTAGTTTTGATTTGTATTTCGATGATTAAGGATGATGAGCATTTTTTCATGTGTCTGTAGGCCATGCACCTGTCGTCTTCAGAGAAGTTTCTCTTCAAGTCCCTTGCCCACCCTGAGATGGGATCACTTGTTCTTTTCTTGCTAATACGTTTGAGTTCTCTGTGGATTCTGGTTATTAAACCTTTATTGGAGGCATAACCTGCAAATATTTTCTCCCATTCTGAGGGCTGTCTGCTTGCTTTACTTACTGTGTTCTTGGCTGTGCAGAAGCTTTTTAGTTTGATCAGGTCCCAGTAGTGTATTTTTTTTTTAATGTAGAGACAGAGTCTCACTTTATTGCCCTCGGTAGAATGCAGTGGCATCACGCAGCTCACAGCAACCTCCAACTCCTGGGCCTAGCCGATTCTCCTGCCTCAGCCTCCTGAGCAGCTGGGACTACAAGCGCCCACCACATGCCTGGCTATTTTTCTGTTGCAGTTTGGCCAGGGCAGGGTTCGAACCCACCACCCTTGGTATATGGGGCCGGAGCCCCACCGCCTGAGCCACACGTGCCGCCCCATCCGTAGTATATTTTTGATGCTGCTTCATTTGCCCGGGGAGTCTTCCTCATAAAATATTCGCCCAGGTTGATTCCTTTAAGAGTTTTCCCTGCACTTTCTTCTAGTATTTTTATGGTTTCATGTCTTAAGTTTAAATCTTTAATCCAGTGAGAGTCTATGTTTGTTAGTGGTGAAAGGTGTGGGTCCAGTTTCAGTCTTCTACAGGTCGCCAGGCAGTTCACCCAGTGGTACGTAGATTTTTAACTTTTTTTTTTTGTTTGTTTGTTTTTTTTTGAGACAGAGCCTCAAGCTGTCACTCTGGGTAGAGTGCAGTGGCATCACAGCTCACAGCAACCTCCAATTCCTGGGCTCAAAGCGAGTCTCGTGCCTCCGCCTCCCAGGTAGCTGGGACTACAGGCGCCCGCCACAACGCCCAGCCATTTTTTTTTTTGGTTGCAGCCGTCATTGTTGTTTGTTGGGCCAGGGCTGGATTCGAACCCGCCAGCTCAGGTGTACGTGGCTGGCGCCTTAGCCCGTTGAGCCACAGGCGCTGAGCCGTAGATTTTTAACTTTACTGGGTGCTGTCTTCTGTGTTCAAAGTGGTTATATTTATTTGCGCTTTCACTAGCAGTATATGGGAATTCATGTTGCTTTGTATTTTCACCAATATAAATGGTATTTTCAGACTTAATTTTTTATTTGTTGGGTGTGTGGGTAAATTATAACTTACAAACTTGGCATTACAGAATAAAACAGATACTAAAAGAAATTATAGCTTAGTGAATTATCATACAGCAAATACTCTGTAATCACCATCCAGGTGAAGAAGTAGAATTTTGCCATCTCTCCCTGAAGCTCCTTGGTGTATCCATCTCAGCCATAGATGGCCCCTTCCTTCTCTCTCAGAGTAACCACTGTCCTGGTTCCTACGGTAACTACTTCCCTTGGGTTTCTTTATGGTTTTTATACACAACTGTGAATCCTTAGATATAGTAGCATAGATGTGTGCTATTACATACAACTTTATATATGCAGGTATTTTCTATTTCTGTTCTGCTGGCTCTTCCATGAATTGCCTGTTCTCATCTTTTGTTAAATTTTCTTACCACATTTTTTTTAAGATGGGGTCTGTCTCTGTTGCCCTGGCTAGGAAGCAGTTATGTGATCATAGCTCACTGCAACCTCAAGCTTACTAACATGCCCTCACCTCAAGCAATCCTCCCTCCTTGGCTGTCCAGTATGCTATGATGTGAACCACTGCACCTGGTTTTGGTGCCCTTTAAAAACAGTTTGGCGATTCTCACCCTTGTGCAGAAAGAGACAGGTGCAACCCTATAGCAATGCTCTTTGCAATAGGAAAAAAAAAAGACTAATGACAACTTAGAATTCCATCAGCAGGGTAGTAGATTAAAATGTGTTTTTTTTTTTTTTTTTTTTTTTTTGAGACAGAGCCTCAAGCTGTCACCCTGGATAGAGTGCCGTGGCATCACAGCTCACAGCAACCTCCAATTCCTGGGCTCAAGCAAGTCTCCTGCCTCTGCCTCCCAAGTAGCTGGGACT
>CAUYRH010048653.1:0-64550 GCA_963574655.1 Perodicticus potto | reverse complement strand
GCTCAGGGGCAGACCTTGCCAGGACATCAGAGAGGGAACAGGAGAGCTTGTTCCCCTCGGCTGGACCTCAGAGAGGGAACAGGAGACCTTGTTCCCCTCCTGGGTCCTCTTTGCCTGGAGGTCTGGTTTTTCTTGTACTTCTAATTTTTCTTTCTTGTCAATAAATCCTGACTTACCACTACTCTTGTGGTCCGTCGATTCCTTCTTTGAATCGCCGAGACCAAGAGCCTGAAATTCTGGCATCAAAATAGTGCAAAAAATAAAACACAAAGCCTCACAGAGCTCTGGGACTATTAGAAAAAAATGTAACAGTCAGACTAGTAGAGGAAGAAATAGGACAAAGTTGAAAAGTATTAAAAGAAGTAAAGTTTGAAAATTTCCCCGAATTGAGAAGACATAAACCTACAAATTCAAGAAGAGCATAAATAAAAATTTAAATTAATAAAATCATATCTAGAAATGGGATAGTAAACTTATGAAAAGTAAAGAAAGACTTGGTGCCTGTAGCTCAGCAGCTAGGACGCCAGCCACGTACACCAGAGCTGGTGGGTTAAAACCCAGCCTGGGCCTGCCAAACAACAATGACAACTACAACCAAAAAATAAAAATAGCCAGGCATTGGGGCGGGTGCCTTTAGTCTCAGCTACTTGGGAGGCTGAGGCAAGAGAATTGCTTAAGACCAAGAGTTTGAGGTTGCCTGAGCTATGATGGTGACGGAGGGTGATGAAGTGAGACTCTGTCTCAAAAAAAAAAAGAAAAGAAAAGTAAAGAAAGATAATGTTTTAAAAGCAAGCCAAGAGAAATTACACTTTCCCTATATAGGGAAAAAATTCTAACGATGGTAGCTTTCACATTAGAAACCATCAAGGCAAAAAGAAAGTGGCACCATATCTTTAAATGTTAGAGTAAAAGAACTGTCATCCTCAAATCTACATCCAGCAACAAAATTTTTCAGAAATAAAAAAGTAAAAAAACTTGAAATCATCCTCAAAAAAAGAAAAATAAGAGTAATAAAAGAAAAATAAAAACAAAACAGAACTGATGCTAAACAACTTATCCTGATAGGGTAATTTTAGTAAGTTGTCTGAACAGAAAGGAAATGATAAATGTACAAATCTTAGAATATTAGGACAAAAAATAAGAACAATAGAAAGCAAAAATAGGGGTGAATCAATTAGACTTTCCTTTTTCTATTGAGTTTTCTATATTACCTCTGATAGTTGAACAAAAAATTTAATAAGATCTAATGTTATGTCTAAATGTCCACGAAATATATTTAAGATAATTACTTTACAATTGAGGGAGGGTAAAGGGATAAAGGAAAAAAAATTCACTATACTTCACTTGAACTGGTAATATATTGATACCAGTAGATATTGGTAAGTCATGGGTATATAATGGAAAACGTATAGCAGATGCTTTAAAATTTTATAAAAGTAGATACACTTAAAAACGCTATAAATAAATGAAAATTGAATTTTAAACAATGTTCAAGTATCTTGCAAGAAGAAAAATAGAAAAAAATAGAGAAATAAAAAACTGAGAAGATAAACAGCAAGCAAAATATTAATGACAGCCACAATCCCTGCCATGTCAATAATTTTGTTAATTATAAATGATTTATAATTTAAATCAAAGTGTAAATCAAAAACATCTCTCAAACACTGTTTTGTTTTGTTTTGTTTTGTTTTGAGACAGAGTCTTACTTTATCACCTTTGGTAGAGTGCTGTGGCATCACAGCTCACAGCAACCTCCACCTCCTGGGCTCAAGTGATTCTCTTGCCACAGCCTGGTGAGTAGCTGGGACTACAGGCACCTGACACAACGCCCAGCTATTTTATTGTTACAGTTTGGCTGGGGCCTGGTTCGAACCACTGCCCTCAGTATATGGGGCCGGCGCCCGACCCACTGAGCCACAGGTGCCACCCCAAACACTTGTATAGTAAGAAAAACAATATTCTTTTTCAAAAGACTTATGAATGTTAATTGAGAAAATGCACATAATATTCTAAATGTCTTATATATCAAAAGTTCTCAATACATATATGTTAGCTGTCACAATCACAATTACTTAAAATTTTGATTCATTCAGCAACAATTTTTTGAGGTCTTCCCTGTTCCAAGGACTATGAACCATCTATACTGATGTCCGTGGAAAATGTAAGCAAGAAGTGGACATTGAAAAAGTAGTTATGCTACAGTAGATAGTAGTTGTATACAGGAAGTATGCAGAGTACACAAGGCAGTAACTGAGAAGCCAGAGCCAGGATTAGAAAGTGAGCACATCCTTTCTGAAATAAGTGATTCCTAAGGTTATACATGAAGGATGAGTAAGAATGGCATAGGTGAAGACCCAGTAATGAAGAGACGTGAGTTAAGACAGCAAGCCTGAGGAATAATCTTCACAATGTTGATATAAGCCCCTTCCTTTGTATTCCTCCCATGCATAGTACCTACATGTTTGATGCATAAAGTGATTAAAGAGATTGACCCATATCAAGAAAGTTTCAGGTCAAATAAAGTCATGGCTCTTCAACTGATTATTGTGAATGGTAAGAAAAACACAGAAAGGAAAGGAGAGGGCATTCTATCTGGAGAGTTGTGAAGCAGAAAAAAAAATTGTGTCAAGAGATTGAAACTGTGAATTAAAAGCAGCAGTCTAATAGACCATAGCTTTCCTTCTGCAACTAAAGATAATTCTCTATTAGGAGAAACAGGAGACAATGCTGTATTTAGAGATTATAAAAGTCTTTCTGAGATTTTAAGAAAGGTAACATTTATTGAATTTATACAAAGTTTAGCTTTACAGAGATGAGGGTCAGGGCACGTGTCATATAGGGGAGGAATAACCTCATCTTAAATTTCTTTGAAGAGGTTGAAAAGATCAGGACATGAACAGAGCAAAACCGCCCAGGAAACCCTCTGCCAAGCTTCCTGCATTAAAATTTATCTACCATTTCACCGATCATTAAAGAGTTTGGAAATACTACCAAGAAATCATGTGCGTGTGTGTCTGTGTGTGTGTGCATGCATGTAAGCGTGAGCACACACAGGTGTGTGTAATAGTTGATTGACTGATATCAATTATCAGTTGAGATATATAACATAACACTACAAAAACAGGTAACAGCGTTTAGATACCAAACCACTCCTCACCACAACCAATTAAAAAAGCCAACACGTTTTTCTAACAGCCATTAACTAACTATTGCAACATTGCGAAGGAGATTCTAATTTGTCATAAGTTCATTCTTGATATTATTAAGAAAGGTAATTGTAACCAAATTTGCAATAAGATACAAGGGCTAATTCTACTATCCTCATAGGCACACATGCAATAACCACATGTCAAAACACACCATTTTCATAGGTGATTGGGCTTGTACATTTTGGAGCGGGTTGTTAAAATTATAATTATGCAATTTAGAAGGCAAGAAGGCAATTTACATCAGAAAATAAAGCCTCAGAAAGCCAAGTCAAAATGCAGTTGGGAACCTGATATGAATTTATGACACCGGAATTGCAGATAATCTCAAAGTAATGGTTTCAAGAGATGAACCACAGAGTAACTTCTACTTTCCCCCGTCACTAGGTAATAACTTCAGAATGAGAGAATCCTACATTCACACCTATAATATTCATTTCATGTTTTTGATTATTTTTTCCATACATAAGATAAGTCTTAGGCAGGTACAAATTGAAGAAAGCAGGAAGCTTGAGTATTGCATTAGTCTGTAAGTGGAAGACTGAGATCTATATTGGTGTTCATAGTTCTTCTAGAGAAGGGATTGAGTGTATTGTGAGTACAGGATATTGAGCAGAGTTCTCAAATGTTTTGGAAGTAGTAATAAGAAAAAGAAATGATTGGATGCAAGTAAGCCAAGGAGTGGTAAAGAAGACAGAAATAAGAACATTTAGTAAATTTGTTGCTTGTCAGATACTCTATATTTTCCCCTACATTTCCCAGGCTCCTTGCAGCTAGTCGTGGTCATACAACACATCCAGCCAATGAGCTGTGGGGCAAAGTGACATGAGTCATTTCTGGACAAAGGCCTTGGAAACCTTATTAGTAATTATGCAGGATACTATTGTCTGTTCTGGTGAAAACAGAAGTGTACTTGATATTGTGGTGTCCCCTGACATGACCTTTAGTCCCAGTGGAAGATGACCCCTTGTTGCCCCAAACTAGATATGAAATATGAGAAAAAGAAAAGCTGGATTGCTTGCTTCAAGGCATTAACTATATTTTTCTTTTTAATTGCTAAACCTAGTCTTTCCTGACTAATACACATAGGGCCTGGACAAAGGGTCCTAGAATCCAACATGGATGTGTGAGTCTGTAAAGGATGCCAAACAGCATAAGATCTGGAAGACTAGTGATTCTGGAGAGAGGTTCTCTGTCCTATCCTTGGGTCTTATTGACTTTGGGTTTTAAAAAATAAAATAGCATCCTTTGCAGATACAGTTTGAAAAGAAAAGTGTATTATTTTTGAGTACTCCCAAATTTACTCAAAAATATCACAACAGTAGAGTTCCCATATACGTTTTATCTAGCCTCCCCTTTAACACCTTACAGGGATGTGGTATAATTGTTATAACTAATGAACTATTATTGATACATTATTGTTATTTTGTTAACTTTTTAACAAATTTCTTTTCTGTTTTAGGATACCATGAAGAATACCATATCGTTTTCTTTTCATGTCTCCATAGACTTTTTTCAACTGCGCCAGTTTCTCAGACTTTCCTTGTTTTTGATAACTTTTATTTACAATTTTGAGGAGTAATGACCTGGTAATTTGTTAACTGTCTTTCAATTTGGGTTGTCTAATATTTTTTGTATGCTTACCCTATGAGGATGATTTGAGGCAGAAATATCACATCATACCCTGAGCACTGTGATTTTTAATAAGAAATATATTTGCTTCCATTTCTGGTACCGATATAAGTCCTGTAAGTTTCTTAAGTGATAAGTAATAAAAGTGAAATGAAGGTCTTTTGTTATTCGTAATTGAGCTCCTTTTAGCCACACTGGACTTTATGTTAATGAGGCAACTTTTTGAAAGTCTTCAGGATAGGAGATTAGTTACCCAGAGACGAAACTCTAGGATTATAGGCAATTAGAGGGTGGAGACTTGCACCCCTGTCCTCAGACTTCCCAGGAGGGTATAGGAATTGAAGATTGAATTAATCTCTAAGTATCAATGACTTAATCAATCATGCCTCGGTATTGAAGCCTCCATAAAATCCCTAGAGGACAGGGTTTAAAGAGCTTCTGAGCACATGTGCACAGAGAGAACATGGAGATTTCTCCCCTCTTCCGTACCTGGTTCTATGCACCTCTTCCCTCTGGCTGTTCTCCAATTGCAGCCTTTGCAACAAATCAGTAGTCTAATAAGTTAACTGTTTTCAAAAGTTCTGTAAGTTTCTGGAGCAAATATCAAACTCAAGAAGCAGGGCATGGAACCTCTCATTTATAGACAAATTGGACTGAAGTGGTGGGAATCAGGAGACCTACTACTTTTGGTTTTCATCTGAAGGGGTGTGCAGTCTTCTGGAGCTAAGACTACAATTTTGTTAACTTTTTAACAAATTTCTTTTCTGTTTTAGGATACCATGAAGAATACCGTATCATTTTCTTTTCATGTCTCCATAGACTTTTCTCGTTATGCCAGTTTCTCAGACTTTCCTTGTTTTTGATAACTTTTATTTACAATTTTGAGGAGTAATGACCTGGTAATTTGTTAACTGACTTTCAATTTGGGTTGTCTAATATTTTTCGTATGGTTACCCTATGAGGATGACCTGGGGCAGAAATATCACATCATACCCTGAGCGTATAGAGCCCTGAGCACTGTAAACTTCCTCCATTTCAAGGTAGTTTCAGAACTGAAGTGACTTGTGGGACACCAAGCAGGTGTTAGAAAACTGGTTAATGTGGGGAAAAATAATTACAACTGTCGAATATTGAGAATATGGTAGGGGAAAACAAGTTTTTTTCTTTTTCTTTTTCTTTTCTCCTATTCAGGTACATACTTTTGCAATGCCATCACTGATAATGTTGTCTTCATCAAGAACATGAGGTAGTGTTTGTTAAGTTTCTCCTACTATAAATTTATTCCTTTTCTCTCTTCCCATATTGTGCCATACAGAAGGAAATTATTTGCATGCTTGTTTTTACCTCGTCCAATAATTCCCACTAGACTCTTGTTCTCTACTTGTGAAAGATTGTGATATTTCTGGATAGCCTTTCCTAATGGTATCTATACAAAGGAAGACCATCAGGTATTAAAGGTTCTAAGTTGTTATAGAAATGTATGTGAAGTTGGAGTTTCTTTAAGTTTTTCTTGTAGAATTTTAGCCAACACTTGCATAGCCCACGAAGCAACTCAGAATTTTACTATTTCAGAATGGCAGATGGCAAAATGTATTACTCAGTTCAAGTTGCCATAACAAAATACCACACACACACACACACACACACACACACACAAATACCACAAACTGGGTGGTTTAAACCACAGAAATTTATTTTCCCTCAATTCTGGAGGCTGAAAGTCCAAGGACAGGTGGGTTTCTGGTGAGGACTCTCTTCCTGGCCTGCAGATGGCCGTTCTCCCGCAGCGTTCCCACACGGTCTTTCCTCAGTGCGTGCAAGAGAGAGAAAGCGAGAGTGAGCGAGCTCATCTGCTGCCCCTTCCCATAAGAATATAAACCTGTCAGTTCAAGACCCCATTATTATAAACTCATTTAACCTTAATGACTTTCATAGACACCTTGTCACCAAGTAAAACCACAGGGGGGTTTAGATCTTCAACATATAAATTTTGGAGGCACACACCATTCAGTCCATAACAGAAAGTACAGAAATAGAAGACAATCCAAATAATTAACAGAAGGCAAAATGTGAAATCTCTCACCCAGTAGAAATAAAAGAAAAACAAATTACTAGAAGAAAAAATGGTTCATTTTTATTGAGACTATTTGTCTTCGAGAAAGCAATAATATTTACCTTTCAAATGCATTAGGTGTCATGACATGATTAGATACATTAATAAATCTAATCAAACCAACCCTAACGTGAGGTCCTTTCTATAAATACACAGCACAATTAGAATGAATTGGTCATCTTGATACTGCTCTACTAATGAGAAGGGCCTCTATGAAATGACTATATTCATTTAATTAAAAAGCCCATTATGGGTCTCATTCAAAATGCTGTTCACTGAACTCTTCAGAACAATTTAGTTTATTTTAGTAGAGAATTTAGAAGTGTCATTTTTATTTGTTTTCAAACTTGACAAAACAACAGTATCTTAGAAATTATAATAAGCCATTCACCAAGAGAAGTCTTAATGATTGGCTTTTTTAAGTTGAAAAAGCCTTAAAACTGGAAAGGAAGTCATGTTATCATAATATGCTAAGGACAAAGAAGGGACTTATTAATACAGGAGAGGCAAAAATGCAACAATGATATAAAAAGTGATTTTTCTCTCAACTACTTGTTCAACATATTTATAAAGTTGTATTTTGACTACTCTACGGTATTTGAAAGGACAACGATACCAGTAATGTCTACTTGCTAAGGTTTGAATGTGTTCCCCAACGTTCCTGCATTGGAAGCTTAGTCCCCACTGCAACACTGTTGAGAGGTAAGAACTTAAAGAAGTAATTAGGTCATGAGGGCTATACCCTCATAAATGGATTAATGCTGTTAGGTGGAAGTGAGTTTCTTATAAATGGATAGGTTTGGCCCCTTCTCCTTCTGCCCCCACCAGTCCTTTCCCATGTAATAGTGCAGCGATAAAGCCCTCACCAGATACAACCCCTCAATCTTGAACTTCTCAGTGTCTAGAACTATCAGACAAATGCATTTCTATTCACTATAAATCAACCATTATAATCACCCTGTTATAGCAGCACAAAATAAACTAAGACACTATTGTATTAACATGTTCTAAAAAGTATGCTTCATAGTTTTACACATAATACATATGAAACCTTGAGAACAGGCTTCTAAAATCAGAGGAAACATATGCAACTCTTTTGAATAATCTATAAAAATGTTAGAATCACTCGTCTATAAGAAAATAATGGATGATTAAATATATAATGCTAGAACAGCTGATTATATTGGGAGAGAAGAAATGCAGTAAGATTCTTACCTAATTTTATATTCCAGAACAAATTTCAAATAGAATAAGATTTAAGTGTAAAAATGTAAGCATAACATTATTTGTTGCAAACAGTTAATATTCCTGTACTCTGGAGAAGAGGTTAGCAAGCTATGGCCCATAGGCTAAATTCAGCCAGCCACTTGTTCTTATAAATGAAGATTTACTGGAACACAGTCATGCCCATTCAAATACATATTTGTCTATGGTAGCCTTTGTGCAGTAATAGCCTAGCTGAGTAGTTACAATAGAGATCATGTGGCTCATAAAACCTTATAGAATTACTATATGGGTCTTAACAGAAAACTTTGCTAATGCCTAACCTGGAGGCTAGTGGTGGTTCACGCCTGTAATCCTAGGAGAATCCCTTTAGTTCAGGAGTTCAAGACTAGTCTGAGGGAGAGTGAGACTCCTCTACTAAAAATGAAAAATTATCCAGCCTTGGCATTCTGGCGAGTGCCTATAGTTCCGATACTCCAGCTCCTCAGGAGGCTTGCTTGAGCTCAGGAGTTTGACGATGTAGTGAGTTAAGCTGAGCCCATTGGCACTCTAGCCTGGGGCAACAGAGTCAGACAAATAAAACAAAGCAAAGGCAAAGGAAAACTTTTTAAATATGGCAGGAAAGGTAGACATCTTACAGGAGTATTCAGATGTCTTGGTTATTGAAGCATGTAATGTTCATGTAATGTTTACAGGATATTGAAGTTATGGATATAGATGTTATTATCTAACAATAAGGTATAGAATGAGAAGATGAAGTCATTTTGACCCTTCCCCCTTCATTACTCTTATATCTAACTTATTACCAAGGCCTATTGATGGTTTCCTTAATACCCTATTAACTGCATGTAAAACTCAGCCACTTATACAAAATCGAAAGACCAAGTGAGGCAATCACCTCCTGGAAAAACAACACACACACACACACACATGAAGTTATATCATTTCATTTCCATCACAAATGAAAATAAGAGAATTAAAGATATTAAGTAACAATGATTTTTAAAAGAGAAGCAGAAGAAGAAATAAAGCAGAGATCAGGACAAAAATATTTGAGCTGAGTTTTGGAAAAGAAAGAAGAGAAAGAATTGTAAATGATAGCAGAGTGAAGGAAATTGCATGCCACAAGTCTGCAGAGGAGACTCAGGGGAGAAAACGGGGCCTATTAGTTCCACCCATCTCAGAAGACAGTATAGCAGGACTGATAGTGAATACCAGGTGCTAAAAACATATCTGAAAAGTCTCATTCTTCCCCTGCAGGAAGCAGCAGGACAATTCTGCAGATGAACAGAAGGGCTGAGACTCCAGATGTGGAGGACTTCATGCATGGTAGAACGCTAACGGGTTTCAGGATGAAGCAGGAAGAGTGAAAGTTGAGACATAAAAAGGCAGAGAGCTTTCCCTCTTTTCCCAACCTGCTCCCTGAAAAGGATCCTAAACGTTTTAGAAACAGGAAAAGCCCTAAAGAAAGGCTTCCGTGAAAATGACTAAGCATCTTAATAGCAGTTTATTTTTTTTTTCACCCCTCTGGCTATTACCTCTCAGCTTTCTTTAACAGCTCAGTTTCTTTGCTGTCTAGTTTTTCTTTCACAAACTCAGTCCTACACTCTTATCTTCTCATTCTATACCTTATCCTTAGATGATCTGATCTATATCCATGACTTCAAATTTCATCAATAAGTCAATGACAGATAAATTTGTTTTTTTGGCATAAACTTCTCAACTAAGCTCCATGACCCAATATATCCGAAAGTTTGCTTTCTACTTAAAAAATATTTCAATATGCTAAATATCTCCCAGAATCCCCTTGTACTTTCATCACCTTCACATCCAACTTGGCCTTTTCTAGAAATCATCTTCGCTGGGCTGTACTCCCTAAATTGCACAAAGCAGAATTCTTGAGGTCATTTTGACCCTTCCCCCTTCATTATTCTTATATCTAACTCATTACCAAGTCCTATTGATGTTTTCCTACTGAATACCCTATGAATCTTTGTATCACCACCCCTGTCATGCTTCCTTGTTCTTCCCTGAACTCCTGGGAGAGTCTTCTAACTGCTCTTTACCATGAATTCTTGCCTTCCTTGCAAGCCATTCTACACACTCTGTACTAAGTGATCTTTTCTAAAGTCAAATGCGATCACATCAACTCCTTCCTTAAAATCTACTAGGATCAGCCAGACAGGTGTGGTGGCTCATGCTGTAATCCTAGGAAGACCCCTTGAGTTCAGAAATTCTATACTAGTATGAGGAAGAGTGAGATTCCTCTACTAAAAATAGAAAAGGTATCCAGTCCTGGCATTCTGGTGGGTGCACATAGACCCAGATACTCCAGCTCAGGAGTTTGAGGATGCAGTGAGTTAAGCTGAGGCCACTGGCACTTTAGCCCGGGGCAACAGAATGAGAAAAGCAAAACAACACAATCTAGTAAGATCATCAAAGGGCTCTTTTTCTCTTTGATTGACAAATAAAGGTTGTTCCCCCAATTGCTCTTAAAACAATAAAAATTTAATAAAAAATATTTTAAGGGCTTAAATAAATTTCTCCCTATATTTTTGCCTCCTCAGTCATTTATTTCTAGGATTATACAAGCCTAGCCATAATGACATTACTTTAAGTTCTCTAATCCAATGGTTCTCAAAGTTCCCTAGATCAGCAACAGTAGCAGCACTTGGGGACTTGTTAGAAATGCAATTTCCGCAAATACTTCTAGGTTTGCCCAAGCCTACTAAGTCATAACCTTTATGGTTGGGGTCCAAAATATGTGCTTTAATAACCCTTCCAGGTAATTCAGATGCAATTTATAGTTTGAAAATCCCTGAACCTTAGTAAATATTGTTTTCTTCACCTACAGTTGTCTCCTTCCTCCCTTTTTCTTTCTAATCATTTTTCAAATCTTTGCTCAAATTTTGTTTCTTCTGGTACATTTTCTCTGACCTTCCACCTTTCCTTATGTCTAGTTTAGAAATTCTCATTATAAACTGTCATCGCTTTGTGTATTTTCTTTCAAACCAACTATTACAATGGATGATTATGTATCTTTATGATTATTTGATTAAATGCCTATCTCCCAAACTAGACATTATAAAATAAGTAAGCCTGGACCTGATTAGATTGACTCATAATTTTTTCCAGAATGGTGGCACATAAAAGATGCTCAATATGTTACTAGGTTCCTGTGAATATGTTAAACACAGAAGTAAAATGATGAAGAAGGTACGTGATAAAAGACAATTAGCACACTGCATTGTTAATGACAGGCATTCACTGACTTTAGACAATGGGTTGTAAGTCATTCTATAAAACTTACTCAATTAGAGTGTCTGCTAAAGATTCTAAGCCAGTGTCATTTACAAATACAAATGAAATCCTGCAGTTGTTGTCAATCACTAATAACTTTAAGGTTTTAAAAAAGCATTTATTTATACAGAGCATGATTATACAATGTTTACTTATAAACAAAAACCTTTCCTAAGTTTTTTTTTTCCTTAACCACTTGTTAAGATGTGGTATTCTTGTGCAGGGAGAGAAGAAAAAATGAAAAAGAAGCTGTGACCTGATGAGCTATGTTCAATCTATGCTTCTCTTAGAATATGTTTTATATAAAAATCTTATAACATTCAACAAAAATCAAATAATAAAAGAGACTGAATGGTTAGATGTTTTATCCTTGGGCACAATGATTTATTGGAAAGCACTTGAACTAAACTCCAGGATCCTTGGTCTTTATGTTCCAAATTATGTTGCCTGGTAACTTAGCAACATAGGTGCTTCATAAAGGACCGTACCTTTGATTGCTGACAAAGACAGAAGTTGAGATCCTCTGGCCACAAGCATGTGCTAATGCAGAAAGATAATGACCTAAGATCTGAACCGTGGCAAAACGTCTAGATTGACTGATAAGGCAACACTTGCACATCGGCTGCCCCATGCAGAGGTTTGGGCAGAAGTAAAAACCTCTATCTTAATAGTTATGTGTTTGGGTCACTGGTTTTAAGAAAGAAAGAGACAGCTTAGAAAAGTGACCTGGAAAATTGAAAAGTTAGGACTTAATTGGAAGAAAAAAATTGAAAAGGTAATAGGTCTTGCTCTTGGTTTGTCAAGGAAGGTTGTGAAATTGTATCCTTTTGCCCTTTCTTCATGCCCACTGAAAGGAGATTATTTAGACCAAGATCCCTTCATGATGACTGGTGTAAAAATAAGGTCATGTTTGCTTGGTTCTCCTCAAATGCTCTTTTCTGTGAAAAAGATATTTCTAATTTGGTGTTGCAATAAAATGCCATACAATAAAGGTATGGTACAATACTCCATGCCTTTAACCTCTACTGGGCATTTTTTAGGAGAAAATCTCTACTCCCTTGTCTGAGTCTGGCACTCAAGAATCTTCATTTTATAAGCTATTTTGCTCTTCTTCCTCAATGTCATTTGAACATTTACATTTCTAATGCCATCCTCATTCCCACTGTCTTAGTTCATGCTTCATCAGCTCCCTAGAGTCCACACCATGCAACAGCCTCCTAAGATCTTTTGTCCCTCTTGTAATTCATGGGCCAGATCACCATTGCTGCTAAGGCTGAAGTATCTATACTACCAATATGGTTGTTTGTTTATTCGTCCTTCCATTTTTAGTTACGACTTACTTTTGGTTAATGACCAAATCCTTTGTGTTTGGATTAAAAGTGTTCTGTGATTCAATTGCAGATTACTTATTCTTTTTTTTTTTTTTTGTCAGAGTCTCACTATGTTGCCCTGGGTAGAGTGCTGTGGGATCCCAGCTCACAGCAACCTCAAACTCTTGGGCTTAAGCGATTCTCTTGCCTCAGCCTCCCTAGTAGCTGGGACTACAGGCACCCACCTCAATGCTTGGCTATTTTTTGTGGTTGTTGCAGTTGTTTAGCTGGCGTGGGCCGGGTTCAAACCCGCCACCCTCAGTGTATATGGCTGGCACCATAACCACTGTGCTGCAGGTGCTGAGCCTACTTACGCATTCTTATCTCACAGGGAAAATATGCCTTCACTCACCATGCCCCATGCATCATACTTAGTCCTCAAGTGTTATTGAAACATAAGATATTATTTGAACTTCTTCAGCCATATCACGTTATTTAACACCCTTAAGACATTATACTTACAGTATTCATTTGGCCAAAATGTCCAATCCCTTTTGAACATTTGTGACTGGTTAATTCTTAGTCCTCCTTCCAGAAGGCTCTTATTCCATCTCCTTTTGGAATCTTTTGTCTCTTCTCCATAAGTAGTATTATCATTCTCTCTGTCTTCATGTGTTAATCAACACAGGACATAGTATATAGAGTTAGGGGATCACTTTGTGGGTGTTGTTAAATAATCTTTCCTACCTTTGATTTTAATTAAACTGTGTATTATTTAATAACTCAGATATATTGGCACTTTAATAAGGATGTGTTGGAAAACAGAAATATTTTAAGTCCAAAGTTAAATCAGTAAAAAGGAATTTCAAGCAATATAATGAACATAATAACAACTACTTGTTAAGGTGTGGTATTCCTGTGCAGGGAGAGGAGAACAAATGAAAAGGAAGCAGTAGTAATTGACCCTAAAATAGGAGTCATTAAATAAGTGTATCGATCATCACTTCTTTTTTTTTGAGACAGAGCCTCAAGCTGTCACCCTGGGTAGAGTGCTCTGGCATCACAGCTCACAGCAACCTCCGATTCCTGGGCTCAAGAGAGTCTCCTTCCTTCACCTCCCAAGTAGCTGGGACTACAGGCGCCCAGCACAACGCCCGGCCATTTTTTGATTGCAGCCGTCATTGTTGTTTGGCGGGCCCGGGCTGGATTCGAACCCGCCAGCTCAGGTGTACATGGCTGATGCCCTAGCCTGTTGAGCCACAGACGCTGAGCCTCGATCATCACTTCTAATTCCTTGATTGTCAAAACAAAGTGAGCACTGTAAATACTAAGGTTTGTTTTGCCGTTTTTTTTTTTTACAATATAGATTGCTATGGTTTGGATTTCTGTCTCTACCAAACCTGATATTGCAATGCGATCCCTTCATATTGCAGGTGGGGGCCTAATGGGAGGTGTTTGGGTCACGGGGTGGATCCTTTAAGAAAAGATTAATGTCCTCCCTTAGAGCCGAGATTATTCAAAAGAGTGTGACACTTCCCCTCTCTCTCTTGCTCCCTCTCTCACTAGGTGATCTCTAGTTAGGCCTGTTCCCTATCACTTTCTTTTTTTTTTTCTTCACTGTTTACTTTAGGTTTTTTTTTTTTTTTGTATATATTGATATCTTTATGGGATACAATGTGCTGATTTTATATATGATTAAGAATGCTTACATCAAACTACTTTATATAACCTTCACCTCCTTCACTTAATTATTGTGTTAAGACATTTATACTCTATACTTAATAGACTTGATATGTACCTTTGCAATATGAACCATAGGACTGGTCCCACTATTTACCCTCCTTCCATCGAATCTCCCCCTTCCCCTCCCAACCCTCTCCTCTTCCCAGCTTCCCCTGGGGCTATAGTTGTGATTTATCTTTCTTATGAGAGTGTGAGTGATTATAAAGTGTTTTCATAACAGTATTGAGTACGTTGGATACGTTTTCTTCCATTCTTGAGATATTTTACTAAGAATATGTTCTAGCTCCATCCATGTGAACATAAAAGAGATGAAGTCTCCATCTTTTTTAAGTCTGTGTAATATTCCACAGTATATATATATACCACAATTTAATAATCCATTCATGAGTCGATGGACACTTGGGCTTCTTCCATGACTTGGCAATGATGAATTAAGCTGCAATGAACAGTCTGGTACAAATATCTTTGTTGTAAAATGATTTTTGGTCTTTTGGATACACACCTAGTAGAGGAATCGCTGGGTCGAATGGCGGGACTACTTCTAGATCCCTGAGTGTTCTCCAATCAACTTCCTTATCACTTTCCACTGTGAGTGGAAGCAGCCTGAGGCCCTTCCAGATGCACAACTTTGAAGCTTTTAGCAAAAGTTTCTTCTAGGAATTTTGACCCAAAGAAACCTTTTTTCTTTATAAAGTCCCCACCTATTGGTGTTCCATTATAGCAACACAAAAGAGACTTTCACAGATTTTTTTCAGCATGGTGGAAAGCTGGATTTTTAGATATGATTCTGATTTGACAGTTTTTAAAATCATGTATTTTAGAGTACAAAAAATTTTGATGGCAGTGTTTTTTTAATAAATCCCATTTTAATATTTTCATTCTATTTGGCATAACAAATTATAATGGGACCACTTTTCATCAACTTGTTTTTTCATCCTGTTAATTTTCATGTCTATTTGGGACATCCATTAAATTCAATATGCTTAATTTGATGGAAGATTTCCTTTTGAAGTTGCTACATTTTTTTTTTCTGTCTAAATTAACACCACGAATATGTAATGGATGTGTTAAATAGATAATGCTATTAATGGGAAAACTGCATAAATTAAATACAAGCCCAATAATTTGCATCGCATCTGTTTATTTTCAACAGTTTAGATTCTCTTACGCAGTGAGCAAGCACTCTGAAGAAAACAGACCACTACTCTGTCTCATCTATTACCTTAATTTTATAAGCATTATGGCAAAAGTTTTCATCATGAAAATTCTATTTTTATTTTGATATACATTTAGCACAAGGAAGACTGTAAACTAATGGTCAAACACACATGGATAACACATTCAAAAAATAACTGAGGGATTTGGGTGGGCTATAAATGGGAGTTATTGAACAGAAAAATTATAATAAGGCGAACGGAATTCACAAATGTCTGGGAATCAGTTTTAGCTTTTTCAAATGTTTAAAGTGGATAAATACACAAGGTTTTCTTCAATTTTCATACTTCCTCTTTGGAAATAATAAGACCAATGTATAAAAGCAGTAGTAGAAATGCCAAGATTTTGTGTGGGTTTGTTTGTTTGTTTGTTTGTTTTGGGTTTGCTTTTGACATCTGAAGGCCACTGTGAACAGGTACAACGTGTGAGATTCTTAAACTGTTAACCATGTTTTTATCATGTATTCAATAATTTTACCAAATATGTGGACAAAAACGTATTCTAGCATTCTGTAGTCAGCATCTTTTTCTGATTAGTAAATACAGCTTGAATATATTTTACTTACTTCACTAATAAGAAAATTCTTAGGAAATAACCCTCACAAAAATATGTGTTTTTAGTGTTTTTTTTTTTTTTTTTGTCTCTTCTTCTAAAAATAGAGAGTAGCAATGTTAGAAATTTATTAATTTAATTACCCTGGAAGTACTTATGTTCACTCTGGAGAAATAAAGCCAAATTTATATTTCCAAAGCCCTCACATCTTGTTAACAATGCTTTCTCTTTTTTGTATATGAATAAAAACATATATATATATATATATATATATATATTTTAATATACACACACAGAGAGAGAGAGAGAGACACATGTGCATATGACCTTAAGCCTTTTGGCATCCAAGATATTTTCTGTTGCTCATTTTAAGTATTAAGATACCAAGCAATCTATCACAGAAAGGTTAATGAGCATTCAGAAGAGATAGAACCCAAGGGTTTTAATGTTCATTGGTAATTTTAAATGCAGCTTTTGCTTCTGCTATATCCATACCTGTGGGAAAAATCTCAGACTTCAGAAAAACATGGCGAAAACACAGGTCCAATAAAGGTCATGGTGTTTGGATGATAAATTTGCTCACCTATCTATATTATTTTTTAGAGTGAATACTTTTGTGTAAGAAACAATAAAAACATTTTTTTAGTTGGTTTTATTTATGTCTGTTGGAAATTACTGATTGAGCACTTAAAGTTCAGTTTTTAAATACACTAGGGGAAAAAAGGCTACAGGGTTATAAAATATTTCCCAACACCAAATTTGAAACATTTTCACTGTTTATTAACAGTAAATATTGTTTTAAATGTGTGATCTTAGGGACTTTTTAGCTATATTACAACATTACGATAGTTTTTGGGTTTTTAATATGATGCTTATTTTCACAGCATCCACGAAAGCCCTTCTAACTGAGAAAAATGAGATAAAAGAAACCACAGAAGAGTTAACTAAAGTGACTTTTGTTAAGGTCTTCCTTCTTTAAAACTCAGTTAGCTTGACATAATGTGAATCTAGTGAAGATACAGAATAACAAGGGTTTGGTGGCCCTCACTTATCATAGATTCTGTTTTCTTAACCATGAGTACCAGTGCATGAGTCAGGCTCTGTTTGGGCTAGTAAGGACACTCAGAGGAATTTTAAGTGTGCAGAACGCTATAATCCTAACTCTGTTGGAAACCAAGTGCTTACCCAAGTTTAAGTCGTAAAATTTTAGAAAACAAGGAGAGACAAAGAGACATAAGAGAAAATAAAGAAAATGGTCACCACGGACCACGTAAACCCATCCTGACTTATGTATAAGCAGTTCTGACTGACTATAAATAATTTTTTCCCTAAAACTTCCACAGCATTGTGTGGGTACCCACCTACACTGATTTGCATTGTTGTTTGTTCCTGTGAATATTTCTTTATAACTTTTTAAGCTGGATACTAAAATCCTATAAAACAAGGTTTTATAAGATTTTAATTCTCTCCTCCCTCCAACGCATTGATCAATAATTGATGATAAATAAATATTGGTCCAGTTATTTTTCATAAAAGAAAATACTGGCTGACACAATCAGCAGAAGCCTAGTAAATATTCTTAAATATATTTTAAAAATATAACTGATGATCACACAAAATTATTAGGCCATGTTATTGCACAAAAAGGCCCCCCAGATTAAAATTAGGAGCATACAAATGTAAGGGGACATACACGTGGAAGGAGGGCTTTTAAAAGTATTCTATCTCTTCATTGGCTTTCCCTGCAGTCTGACTGGGTGATAAGCTCCAGGCATCTTCCCTGCGCCAAAGCTCACCTGTTCTGTCCTTTACTCACCTGAATCAGTAGTACGAGCCAAGCTTGTACACTGCTATTAAATGCAGACATGAGGAAGCCCCTGGTCCTTCAAGGTTAATGTGAAACCAAACCAAAAAGATAGATAAAGAACTAACAGCACATAAAAAGATAAATACTAAGGGCTTTTCTCACTGGTTTTGCCCAGGAAAACAATATTAACATGTATTCAGCATTCATGATGAACTTCCATCTGATATCCTTACACTTAAGATAATAATCGTCTTCCAGTTAAGTCTTTAGGAAAGAACCAACTTTCAAAAATTGGAAGTTAAATGGGAAGCACATAGTTATTGAGTAGGACACAATTAGCTGACTTAAATAGGAGGTGTAGTGCCCTAAATCAAACATAGAAAAAATTGTATTAAATCTCTCCTTAATTATTGTCCTCAGCTAAGTCTTACGGATTGGCCAAAAAGGCCCCAGATTGAATTTTTTTTTTTTTTTTTGAGACAGAGCCTCAAGCTGTCTCCCTGGATAGAGTGCCGTGGCATCACAGCTCACAGTAACCTCCAACTTCTGGGCTCGAGCGAGTCTCCTGCCTCTGCCTCCCAAGTAGCTGGGACTACAGGTGCCCACCACAACGCCCGGCCATTTTTTGGTTGTGGCCATCATTGTTGTTTGGCGGGCCTGGGCTGGATTTGAACCCCCCAGCTCAGGTGTACGTGGCTGGTACCTTAGCCCATTGAGCCACAGGCGCTGAGCCCCCAGATTGAATTCTAAGTCTCGTGGAAACATTACATTAAAAGAACATATAGAATCCTAAAAGCAAGTGAGAAAGAAAGAGGGGAGAGAGAGAGAAGAGGGAGAGAGAGAGAGGCACAGACAGAGAAAGGAAGAAAATAAGGAAGGAAGAGACGGAGGAAAAGGGAATCTTCCCTTGCCATGGGAAGTACATGTAGACAAGTAACTACTGTACACGTGTATGTATATTCATTTTTTTCTGGAGATGTGTTCATTTCTAATCCTAGCCGCTAGATTAACTTTTGTAGGAAAAAAGCTTAGAAGCACGAACAGACACAGGAATCGAAAAGAACCTTGTCTGCCAGTATCCAAGAGGTAGAAGAGCTTTTTCTGATAAAGGGTAAGGGGGTACTTAACAACCCCAAACAAAAATAACCAGAGGAAGAAGATGAATTTCAAGGGCAGGGAAAGAGTGCAAGGTGTGAGTAAGCATCTCAGTTATCTGATTTCACTTTGTCCTTGAGAGACTGGCTTTCTATTCTCTATCAGTATTCTGTGCTCTCAGATGTTCATTCCTTAAAAAGTACTAAGCGAGGTCAGTGACTTACAACTACAAAGTGCATGTCAGGGCAGAGGGCACAATTCAATGTCTGCATTTTAAAATGATTTTCTATAATGTGACACATGCTTCATCGTTCTATACTTTCGCGTTTTGGAAACAGTTATACAAATTTAAAATTAATTACAGGTAGGCATTGACAATGGCAGAAAGAACATACATTCCAATAAAATGAATTTTACCATTGTCAGAGTTCAGTACCTCTGTAAAGCAATGAAAAACACCTGTTTTCATTCAGTATAAGTTTAACCATTCCCTCTTTGAATTGACCAGTTATACCAGATATAAGATAATCATTTGTTAGTTGCATATTATTGCAGGGAAAATTTGAACTTGTGTATTACAAAAATGTATATTACAGTGATATAAGCTGATGAAAAGGTTAAAAGGCAAATATTTCTATCTGCCTTTTATTCAAATACCCTTTCAAACACCCAAAATATTAAAGTCATATATGTATTCTTCAGATCTTCCATTTCTTTTCTCTCCCAGAATTCATCTAGAAAGAAGTGAATGATGAATATCCTCATAGGTTGATAATCTGAACCTGAGCCACTGGAGAATGGTAATTTGTATATTTTCTGGCTTTGACAGAGCGTAGTGCACTGTTAAATTTCTCCGTTCATATGTAAGAGCAGATGATCTCATTTTCTTAAATGACAAGTGGATTCTGTGCGGTATAGCTCATTCATAGTGAACTTTACAAATGACTCACACCATACACGACTTGTGTAATTACATTTACATTTACTTGTCATATTTACTCTAAAATGTCACTGAGTACTTTTTAAAGTAGCACTTCATGGCACACCAAAGATGAGAAAACTGCAGCTATTCATTTCATATTAATTCCAGTCCTGATTGGGTTTATAAAAAAATAAATCACATTCGTTTTCTGGGGTTAACTAGGGTGTGTCACTTGAGTTGCACTCTCTCCTTCTCGCTCCTTCCTCTCTCTTAGAAGAATCACAGCCTCAAAGTCGCACTGCAAGCTAAGCCAATTACCATATTGGAAGGCTGTGGCATTTTAGTTGGAAAGGTCACATGACATAGTGAAAAGAGCACTGAACTTATAATTAAAAGTCCCAGGTTCAAGGCTGGGTTTTCCCGCTGTCTAGTACCCCTTCAGCCCTGCTCATCTTTCATCACCAGTGTGACCATGTTCACAAAGCAGGTGGGTTTCCATGTTGTCACAATTCCTTTCTTTTTAACAGTTCTCAATATGACCAAAAGAGATTTTCTAACATAAGACATTTAAAAATATATTAACTTTATACACAAGTGAATTTGAAAACTGACTATTAAGTTTAAAATACATTCCTTGCTTATAACCATGTCCTATGATAGCTGGAGGGAGCGTAAACATTCACTTGTGTCTGTACATGCTTGTCTGACACCTCTGAACTATGCTTTGCATTGAATTATTTCATAGCAATAGAGAAGAGATTGATGTCACTTGTAAATAATGGTGGTAGAATCCTAAACATCACATGAAAAAGTATTTTGGCAAAAATGATATTCCCCGAAAGCTATAGGGGAAGATTTTCAAGGAAAAATTATAAGACCCCAAACTGAAATTCAGAGCATGCCTACAGGGAGGAAAGGGGACATTCATCCCAATACAGGTGAAGAGAAAGGACCCTGAAAGTCTAGAAGATAATATATATCCCACCCACATCATGTTTTATCAATTTGCAGTGGTCAGGCAAGGTAGGAGCACATGCCATAAGGACTCCACCGCTGTCTGGCAAGTAGTAGTTTTTCCTTCTGTGTCCACCCCCCTGGATATGGTAGTTAATGCCTACAAGTACACCCCCTGCCCTCCGTTGAGTAGCATGCATGGGTGTTCTTTGTATGTTGGCTATAAGTAATGAGATTGAATTTGTCTACCCAATTCAGTGTAATTTTAATAGGCAATTAGTGACTGTGTAACTAAGAAACCAAGTAGAGCATGAGGTATGGTTTTGGAGCTTATTGCTAACTAAAGTTTATTCATTATCAAATTCTAAGAAGCCTATGTTAGAAGAAATTATAAACATATGAAGTCCAACAAACAAACTGTTGGTTTTATTCAATTGGGGGATCATTCAGTTCACTGCCTTTCAAGACAATTCCTTTCATCTTTGAACAATTTCAGTTCTGATAGTTCAAAACCTCTTTCCATGTACCTGCTAAATATGTACTGGTCTTAGCCGGGACCAGAGAAAAACTAAATTACTATTTTATCATAATGATTCTTTTTAGACATTTGATGATATTATCCCAGCTCTTTTGGAGACAAACAAAATATTGTCCCATCAGCCAAATTTATTTACATTGCTATGTATATCACACATTATTTTAGCTGTTCTCTATGCCTGTGTTCTAGTTTGCCTACATTTCTTTCCATGTAGTACTCAAAAGAGCATGTTGTAATTTATTTTTTGTTTAACCATTATATGAGACATGTTCTCTTGTTACATATTATAATTCTATTAATTTAATTCATATAACATTCACTTTTATATTATTCTTATCTTGTGGCTCTCTATTATACAGTCTACTCAAATTCCTGAGTCTAATTTTAAACTATTATTATGAAAAGCTTTAAAAATACAAAAAAGAATTATCATAAAAACACCAACTATACCCATAACACCACCTCAATAATTTTCTAATTGAGGATTATTATGGATCTTACAAACTATGAACTCATTTAAGTAATTATCTGTAAGTTAGTAAAGAGAAAATACAGATTTTATTCAAGACATTTTATGACTAGGAATTGCATTAGCAAGCACATGCTAGCAGTTATGAAAGCAAAACCAAACACATGTCTCAGAATTTCACTTGAGCTACAACATAGAGAATGGATTATAAGAAGTGTGGTAGACAGAATAAGGCTCTCTACTCGAAGATATTCATATCCTAATTTTCAAAGCTTTTGATTATGCTAGGTTACATAGCAAAGGAGAATTAAGTTTGCATTTGGAATTGAAGTTATTAATCTTTTTTTTTTTTTTTGAGACAGGGTCTCACTTGTCTCCCTGGTAGAGTGCCGTAGCTCACAGAAACTTTAGGACTCTTGGGCTCAAGATATTCTCTTGCCTCAGCCTTCCAAGTAACTAGGACTACCGGTACCTGCCACAACACTCTACTATTTTTTAGAGATGGGGATCTAGCTCTTGCTCAGGCTGGTCTCAAACTCATGATCTCAGGCTATCTGTCCACCCTCCCCTCCCAGAGTGCTGGGATTACATGTGTGAACCACCACGCCCAACCCAAATTGCCTCCTCTTAAAGAGAGAAATTATGCTGAATTATCTGGGTGGACTCACATAATAATCATAAATATGGAAGATAAGAACAGAAGAAGAGAGTGAAGGATGTAACTATGGAACAAAAAATCATTGCTGGATTTGGAGATGAAATAAGTGGTCCATGAGCAAGGAATGTGAGCAACCTCTGGAAGTTGGAAAAGGCAATAAAATTAACTCAATTAAAAAACAAATAGACTTCCGCGAACCTTGACTTTAGCCCAGTGAGATCTTTGTTAAACTTTAAGACTATAGTATTCTTGGACAATAAACTCGTGTTGTTTTAAGCCATTACACGTGGAACTTCGTTATATTAGTGATGGAGCTAACTTTAGTGTTAATTGTATCATCCAGAATATTTTTTATTGCTTCAGATATAGCCCGTGCCAAACAGATGTCTTTTATGTCTTCATTGCTACAGTTCATTACAATGCCTAAAGGTACAGAAGAAGTCAAGTCTTGTATCACATAGGGGTTAAAGCTATGATTTTAAAGTTAAACTTGATGGATTCAAATTGTGGTTCTGCCAGGCTGTTCCACATGACCTAGTCCAAGGTACTTAACCCTTCTTTCCCTTGGTTTTTTTAACTTTAAAACATGTATACTATCTCATGGGTTAGAGTAATTAAGAATATTAGAACATATGAATAAGGTTCACAAACAGAGGGTTGCACATACAGAGTTATAAATAATTATCATTATTTGAATATTTTTAAATTATGTACAAATTACCAAAAACTTTTCCCCAAGCAGAAATTGCTCCTAAATCCAGCTTCTTTTAATTAAACTTATCAACAAGAAATGTACCAGAAAACTTGTGAAATGCCTCGCCGATGTCCAGACCCTGTCTTCATTGCCTATAATCTCCCCTGATCTATTTTCCTATCACTGAAACTGCATTTCATCCAAGGGCTAGACCTTGAATATCCAGCAATTAAGTGCAGTCATAAACTACAAGAGGCTCAAAAATCTGGAGAAGGATTATCAGATTTAGCAAACAAAATGCAGACCACCAAGTTAAATTTGAACTTCAGATAATCAATACAATTTTAGGATTCATATGTTGTAAATACTATAGGAGACATACTCATAATAAAAGTTGAAATTTAAAGTTAAAAAAATAAACAAAAAAAATTGAATTAGTTGGATATGACTTAGTCTTTATGAACCCATAGTGGGTCATATCTGTTCCTTCTCTCAGGTATTCACTAAGTTTGGTCATAATTGATCCAAGAATTTCATCTGAAATCAATTTCAGTTTTGTTTGGCTTGGGTTTGCCCATGTACCTCTATCCTCTGTGCTATTTCATTCCAGAAACCATGCTTAGTGCTCCTTGTAATATAAGATATCATACACATCTACAAGAAACTGAAAGCCTATCAAAGGTCTTTCTTCAGGTTCCAGAACCTCATATGCTTTATGATTTCTATAAATTGTTATGATTTCCAGTATGTACATTATAATGGTGTTGCCATAGATTGTCATTTCTAGATTGTTTCTTAACGGGAGCTTCTGTCTGTTACCATTTATGCAGCTCTACTATTCTCTCTTGCTTGCTGTCTCCAAACATCTACTGAAAAGCAATGAGCTACCTTGTCTTAAACAGTAATTTATTTCTTAGACGAATGATAATGGTAGATTTAAGACGTAACAGGGATGAAATAGGAATTTTCACTTACCAACTTTCTATGTGGCTCTGCTTTTATGTTAAAAGAAAAGCATGATCTAGTTTCTACTTCAAGTAATAGGGCTGTCAATTTACCACTGTTTTCAACAGCTAAATTCTCAGAAGAAAAAAAAATGAGCATCATAGAAATGATATACATTATATCCAAATACCTTCAGTATTTTCAGAGTGGGCAGGTACCTGCAAACAGGTGAAATAAAAACCTTAACTTTGGTAAATACAATAAGAAAACCATGCAAATAGAGTCACAAAAAACAGTCAAGCACAGAAAGAGCACACACAAGGGAAAACTTGAACACTTATGGGATATTGGTTCTCTGGCTTTTGGCCTGGCATAGAAAAGAACTTAAAATAAAATATAGGTCACAAATATCAAAGAAATGTAATGAATACTGTGTGGTTTTTTAAATAAAGCACATTATCCCTGTGTTACTTCTTGAATATCTAAAAGTAGCACCATTCGACCCATTAGAGAGATCTGGAATTGGGCTATTGTTTTCCTCTTTATCCAATATGTGACGCTTCCTCTCATTTGGAAGTTGATAAATAACAGCTACTTATCTGGGAAGTCTTTCCCCAGGATGCATCTCACAATAGGGAGGATGTATACCTACGATTCTGGGTATACATAATGATCCGATAAGGACAATTCTCACAGTATATTTACTCATTGCCCCAGAAAATAATATTTTGTTAATAATAGTTAAAATTAGATAATAATGCATATTAAGTTAAACTTTTACTTAATATGTATTGTAGACAATTACATTTTATTTCCTGTGCAAAGTGTTTTGCTTTTTCAGTGTAATCTCGTTCTCCTACACATATAGTTTTTTTAAAAAAAGGAAAACTAGATTTAAAATACTATTGGAGAGGTGAAATAGTCTCATTTAATAGCTGTAAATCTCTAAAAAGGTGATTAGATACATAGTCAGCATTAAATGCACTCTTAAATAACCTCAGCATTTTCAAGTCAGATGGTCTTTAATGCGTTTTCCTCTATTCTGCAGGTGATTAAGTGATTTTTGTCAAGATCTGACTAAAAGTTAATGGTGAAGTTAAAAATGTAATTTATGTCTCCGAAGTTCTCTGGTGTTTCTTTAACCTCCACATGGTGCTCACTTGCTGGATTTGATAATAGTGAGGAAGAGGGTGAATTTTGAAGAAAATAGAAAATGAAGAAATCAAAGGAAACTTGATGTTGATAATCTCAATAGTCCTTAAAGTCTGCTTATCTATAACTAAACAGGCAATTCACTCAGAAGCTGAGGAAACCTTAATACACTCATCAAAGCCCTCTTTACAATTATAGAGGTATTAAAGAAAGTGTCCAGCAGTGAGAGGTGAATCTTAAGTAGTTCAAAGATTGTATTTAGATTATGAAGATAAGAGCAATAATACTTAATGCTACTATACAGCCTTTCCTCTTAGACTCAGAGTATTTAACTAAAGGTCAAATGATATAAACCTCTGATATCTGCAAAATTGGGCTAATAAACTTTATTCTAAGAACATTTTGTGTATTTGTGTGTTTTTTTCCCTCTGCTTTTTTATTTTCTTCAGTAGAGTAGAGACCAACCCGATATCTATCTAAGAGCAATCTAACACAAATTTTCTTTCAAAAATTATGGGAATATCTTCAATTTGCAATAAAAAGAAATGCCTTAGTGCTAAGTTTAAATTGTTATTAACTATGGTTAAATCCATGTAAAATTAATTTTACTCTCAACACAAAATATAAAAATTCTATGTAACCAATATAAATACTAAAAATTATAGTAGTAAGAAGAAATGCAAAAGAAAATAGATAAATCCCATAAAAAATGTTAAAAATAGATCCTGATAGTCTAAAATAGAATAGGAAAAGCAACATATACTTTCTGGAATTCTATTTGTTCTAAATTTTACTAGTTACATATATCTTCCCGTGTAGGAATGGCTACATCACGTCAGTTGGTAACACCAGTAAGATGATGTAAATCAAAGCTTTGTATTACTTCCTTAGTAATATAAAGTCCACATTACCAAAGTAATAAAACAAAACACTCTCCTTAAACAATAAATAGCTTTTCTTTAGACATAATTAAAATTATCTAACTTTATATCAGGACATGCCAAACTGTATTGGATATGGCTAATGGGAAGATTATAATCTAATAAATCTTATGTGGATTATAATCTTTCATATGGCAAACTTGTATGTTTATTGATATTTACAGACTTAAAAGAATGCTATGGATCAATAGAGTTGCTTCAGTCTTGTGAATTCTGCCAGAATATAGAGATTAAAATCTATTTTTTGAAGTGGTTAATTCTTTTTATTTATTTTTATTTTTTATCAAATCATAGCTGTGTACATTAATGCAATCAGGGGGTACAATGTGCTGGTTTCGTATACTATCTGAAATATTTTCATCAAACTGGTTAACATAGCCTTCATGGCATTTTCTTAGTTTTTGTGTTAAGACATTTATATTCTGCATTTAGTACGTTTCACCTTACCCTTCTAAGATGCACTGTAGGTGTGATCTTGCCAATTACCTTCCCTCCACCCATCCTCCCCCCTCCTCTCCACTCTGTTACCCCTTTCCCCATTTCTTGTGCTATAACTGGGTTTTAGCCTTCATATGAAAGCTATAGATTAGTTTCATAGTGGGGCTGAGTACATTGGATACTTTTTCTTCCATTCTTGAGATACTTTGCTAAGAAGAATATGTTCCAGCTCCATCCATGTAAACATGAAAGAGGTAAAGTCTCCATCTTTCTTTAAGGCTGCATAATATTCAATGGTGTACATCATATACCACAATTTAAGGATGTAGCATTTTTTTGGTTTTTTTTTTTTGAGACAGAGTCTCATTATGTCACCCTTGGTAGAGTGCTGTGGTGTCACATCTCACAGTAACCTCAATCTCCTGGGCTTAAGTGATTCTCTTGCCTCAGCTTCCCAAGTAGCTGGGACTGCAGGCACCCGCCACAACGCCTGGCTATTTTTTTGTTGCAGTTGTCGTTGTTTAGCAGGCCTGGGCCAGGTTCGAACTGCCAGCCTTAGTGTATGTGGCCAGTGCTCTAACCATTGAGCTACAGGCACCAAGCCAGGGATGTAGTATTTCTTTTTTTATTATTATTATTTTTATTTTTTAGGTTGAAGCCACCATTGTTGTTTGGTGGGCCTGGGCTGGATACGAACCCGCCAGCTCAGGTGTATGTGGCTGGCACGTTAGCTGGCCACAGGCGCTGAGCCGGGATGTAGTATTTCAATACCAATAAGAAAATGTAGGGCAGCACCTGTGGCTCAGTGGGTAAGGCGCTGGCCCCAAATACCAAGGGTGGCGGATTCAAACCCAGCCCCGGCCAAACTGCAATAACAAAAAAAAAAAATAGCAGGGCGTTGTGGCCTAAGCCCAGGAGTTGGAGGTTGCTGTGAGCTGTGATGCTACAGCACTCTATCGGGGGTGATAAAGTGAGACTCTGTCTCTAAAAGAAAAAAAGAAAATATAAGTATGTTTCTTTTGAATTATTGATATTAGTACAGTTGACCACCATGTTTTTAAGCACACTATCGAGTGTTTGAAAGTGCTATATCATTTACTCCTAGTTTCCTTAGCAAATTTTTCTCTCTGCACACTCACTGTTCTCAAATAAGCTAGTGGAATGCTGACTAAGCATAACGAAGTACTTTTCATAGAAATTTATTCCCTATGGAATTTCTGTTTATGGAGCGAGGTTTATCCTTAAAACCCTAGGAAGGTATTTGTGAATCACACCTTTCCTAATGTACTTGAGCATACAGGTGCCTCAGGAGGCTCTGAAAGGGGCAAGAGGAGTAGGTTTTGTGCTGTGTCCTCTTCCCTGAAATAAGCCGCAGTTGGTCCTAGAGTGACTGGGGCATGAGGTCAGCATCTTGGTTTGCAGCCAACTATAACTGAAACATTGAGAATAGCGGCTCTGTCACACTTAAAGTCAGCACAACAAACTTTAAAGCCACAGGGTGTTTCCTGCACTGAATGCTACTACACTAAAATTCTTCATCCATTTTTTTTTTTTTGCAGTTTTTGGCCAGGGTTAGGTTTGAACCCACCACCTCCGGCATATGGGGCTGGCGCCCTACTCTTTGAGCCATAGGCACCACCCCCCACTAAAATTCTTAAGAAATTACTTGAAAAATGTATTCCTAAGCAAATAGAAATAATCACTTCTGCAGGCTTCTATGACAAATGTTGGCCCCAGCTTCTGCGGTGATTCTTTTAAGATACTACATTTTATGACAAAGCTCATCAGACTCCTGCCATTTCCAAGAAAAATAATGCTTTTAGGCCGGGCACGGTGGCTCACAGCTGTAATCCTAGCACTCTGGGAGACTGAAACGGGTGGCTCGCTGGAGCTCACAAGTTCAAGACCAACCTAAGCAAGAGTGAGACCCTGTCTCTACTAAAAATAGAAAAGTTAGCTGGGTGTTATGGCAGGTGCCTATAGTCCCAGCTACTCAGGAGGCTGCGACAAGAGGATCATTTAAACCTAAGAGTTTGAGGTGCCTGTGAGCTGTGATGCCACAGCATTCAACCCAGGGTGACAGAGTAAGACTCTGTCACAAAAAGGCTTTTAGATGCTTAAAAAGTAGGTATTTTCTCATATTACACAGAAGAGAGGAAATACAGAATTTATTCATGGAAATTAAACTCAGCTTTCAAAAACTTAAGTTTTCTCACCACAGAAGTAGGTGTTTTTATGATGAAAATGCTCATTTTCACAAATGTTTTTTTCAAAGATTTATTTTATTTTATTTTAGAAATTCTATACCGTGGGAAAGCTTGAAGACGAATGCTCTCTAAAGGCCATTCCCCCTCTGCGCCGTGACACAACTGTAGGTCAGGCCCTGCTTGGGGCTGCATCTCACGGTGACACCGCACTGTTGGGCTGCATCTCACGGTGACACCGCACTGTTGGGGCTGCGTCTCACGGTGACACCGCACTGTTGGGGCTGCGTCTCACGGTGACACCGCACTGTTGGGGCTGCGTCTCACGGTGACACCGCACTGTTGGGGCTGCGTCTCACGGTGACACCGCACTGTTGGGCTGCCTCACGCCCCTGCCGCTTCACCCCCACTCTGCTGCTTGCTGTTCCTCTGCCTAGAACATCACTTGTCCGTTCTTGCTCCCGTGTTCCAGTGATGTTCGAGTTCTTCCTGGATGTGTCTCTTCCATCAGCATATACACTCTTTTGACTATTTGACCTTTCTTTTCTTTTTCTTTTAAAAATCATAATACTAGCCCCTTTCCAAACTTGACTTTTAATTAGTCCTTCATGGAAAACATGCAGCATTGTGAAATTGACACTGTCATTATTTTGTTCACTATTAACCGTAAATGACTTAGATGAGGAGTCCACCTAATTTTCAGGGTCCGTAAAGATGCTGTTGGTACCGAGCAAATATGGACTAGAATACCTGTTCTTGGTCCCTGCCTTTCCAGTGTGTGGGGTGTGTGTGCACGCTTCTCTTCCATTCCTCCTGCCCTCCTTCCTTCATTAACTCCTTATTGTTCTCAGTTACATTAGATTTTCTTTGATCCTTGTTTATGACTTTACTATCACTTTGTAGATTTGAGTTTCTAAGACTACGCTAAAGGAGACATTTATTTCCCCTTAGGAGCCATGTCTGAAAGCCATGTATCTGTCATCTAGTGAAGAGTGGTATCTGGATTATGACCACATGGCCTAAAAATAATCGTGACAGTTTACATTTATATGAGACGTCATGTGTCTGGCCTTGTGCTGAGAACTGTAGGTAGGGTAGGAACTGCAATTATGCCTTTTTACCAGCGAGGAAAGATATTTGGAGACCTTAATAACTTGCCTAGTATCATGCAAGTTTAAATGCATAACTGGGATTAAGAGGTATTTCTACCAGATTCTAGAATCTATGCTTTAACAAAAAAACTTTTAAAAAAGTTCATTTTGAAATAAAATAAGTATACATTAATAGGAAGTTGCAAAGAAATGTACAGGAAGTTTCTCTGTAACCTTCACCCACCTTCCCTAGTATTGACATCCTGTATAACTATAGTATTATATAAGATTAAAATCAGTAGGGCAGCGCCCGTAGCTTAGTGGGTAGGGCACCGGCCACATATATACCAAGACCTTACGGGTTCGAACCTGGCCCATGCCAGCTAAACAGCAATGACAACTGCAACAAAAAAATAGCCAGGCATTGTGGCGGGTGCTGGTAGTCCCAGCTACTTGGGAGGCTGAGGCAAGAAAATTGCTTAAGCCCAGGAGTTTGAGATTGCTGTGAACTGTGACACCATGGCACTCTACCCAGGGCAACATAGTATCTCAAAGAAAAAAAAAAAAAAAGATCAAAATCAGCAAATAGTTCAGCATCCCATAGTTACAGTAAATTGAGGTCGTTAATTAAGCTTTAATTATAGTGAAATGGGAGTTTTTACTAAAAATAGCATTCTTTTATGCTATAAAGCCTTCGTTTCCATAAATAAATCATTATTACCAAGTTATACTTTGAAAAAGAGCATGGTTTAGATCATTGGGTTTTTGTTTTGTTTTGTTTTTTTCAGATTAATATGAGGGTATGTATGATTAGGTTACATTGTTCACATTTATAAGGTAAAGTCCAGTTAATCATTGGTTCTTAACGCTTTAGAAGACATAATATAGACCTTTTCAGCAAGAAAAGACACATACATACACATACATAGAATGTTCATGTTTTCACAAACATTCCCCATATCCATCCCCCAAAATGTACATAGATTTCAGTTTTAAAACATATGGGTGTGGTGGTGTGTGCTTGGTGTCTACAAACTTGTTTAGACTTCTGGTTTAGTGCAACATTTAAAGGAATACATTTACTTAAGTAAATGGAAACTGTTTAGTAGTCCTTATTAGTGCTTTTTGGTATGTTCCAATTTATGCTTACAGTACACCCTCCCCACCTCCAACCTTATTACTCATCTACGTAGGGGCCGCTGTCTCTTAGATTCTCTGTAGCTCTTGCTTAGAGGAAGGAAAAACAAACCTGGCTTCCAACATTATTGCCCTCATGAACACATTTTATCTAGGACTGCTTTCTTACACACAAAAGGCCTTTACTGAGTAACTTTCAGTGCTTTTTCAAGTCACTGCCAAGAATCTGGGGGTGAGGAGGTCGGGATTGTGGAATGAGGGTCAGAGCCAGCTGGGAAGGGAACGGGGCGTGCCTGTTAGTCAGAGCCAACTGCTAGGAGCCAGGTAATTTTCTTCCACAGCCAGGACTCACCTAGATAATAGGAGTTAACAAGGCATAGGTCAAAGTAGCAGCACAGAAGAAGGAGGTTATAGATAAAAAAAAGCCAGGCCTATGGTCTAACCAGAAGGTAGGACACATCTCCCTTTGGTAGTTTTACCCTCTGAGGTAAAGCTTAGTAGAAGTTTCTACTGTCAGGGAAACAGAACTCAGCCAGTCTAGATTTACTAACAGCTACTCTAGACTGAATTTAGCTAGTCTAGATTCTATAAGGAAGTGGTTCCATGTGGAAATGTGTGAGGGATTAACTGTGTGCTGTTCAGAACTGACCAAGGTACAAGAAAGGTGTTGTGCTTTCCCTACGTGATGCAATTCCTTTATTGAGATCTTTTTCCAATCAGAAGTTTCCCAACTACTCTGTTTTTTAAGTTTTCTATCCGCTGATGAACGCCCTATATTTTTCACTACCCTGAGTAGCTTTCTAGTCTGGTTGCTAAATAATGAAACGAATTTACTTTCAAAGGTAGTGCAGTAGCCCTACCACCACCAGCACCACTTTCAGTTACTTGTGGTCAACCACCGTCTGAAAATAATACTAAATGGAAGATTCCAAAAATAAACAATTGATAAATTTGAAAGTATGTGCTAATCCTGGGTAGCATGATGAAGTCTCATACTGTCTCATGCCATCCTGCCTGGGAAGCCAGTCCTTCCTTTGTCTAGAGTGTCTGTGCTGTCTACATGGCCTTCTGGTTAATCACTTTGTAGCCATTTTGGTTGTCAGGTCGGCTGTCATTGTGTCATAGTGCTTGTGTTCAAGTAACCCTTATTTTACTTAAGAATGGCTCCAAAGTGTGAAGTGGTGATGTGGCATGTTGTTAAAATTGTTCTGTTTTATTATTAGTTGTTAATAATCTCCCCTGTGCCTAATTTATAAATTATACTTCCTCATAGGTAGGTATATTTAAGAAAAACCCATAATATATCAGGTTTAGTTTTATCTGTGGTTTTAGACACCCACTGGAGGTCTTAGAATAAGGGGAGGAATTTGCATAGCTTTTTTTTCCTCCTGAATTTGACTCTTTTTGAGAAAAAATATTTAGGCCATTGTTTGTCTACACTACCAAACAGCCAAATGTTTGTTGCAAAAAAAGAATGTGGAATGGAGGGGAGGCCTGGGCGCCTTGGGTAGCCCTGTTTTCTGTGTTACAGTTTCCTGATGTTGAATGTTTGCCTCGGTTTTATAACAGGAATGGTACACATATAAATCTATCCAGAAAGTAGCGATGTAAAATGAAAAATAGGGACATTTATTCAAGAAGATATAAGAAACATTGTATATAAGGACAATGATGCCTCAGTCTCCTTAGAAGTAGGCACCTTGGAACCTCATATTGTTCTCCCAGTGTCTCTTCCACGGTACAAAACACTCTGCAAAACCCTTTGTTGGAATTGCCATCAGCTGCCATGGTCTGAATCTCATCCATGGTCTGAAATCTCTTCCCTTTCAAATGTGATTTTTAGTTTTGGGGAAAGCCAAAAGTCCGTAGTGGGGGCTGAGTCACCTGGGTGGCTCTGCCCACGACATGAAACATGGTGGTGGGCGTGGTATGGTGCTGAAGCTGCCGCTCACCAGTTGGCCATAGCTGTGGCCATTCTGGTTGCATTGCACTTCCCAACTGATGGAGAACACAGAGGTGGTGCTCCTTATTAAGTGTTTGCCCTGGAGGAGCGCACTTCCCAGTCACAGTTAACATGGTCTTGATCTTGGGACTTAGACCAGGCACCTGCCATGGGGACAACTGGGCCTTTGTTTCCGGATCATAGCTGTAGACCCCTAATTAGTCTCCAGTTAGGACCTTGATGAGGAAATCTGGATCGCTGGCAGTGGTTTGGAGACGTCATTAGTAAATGCAGCAGTTAGAAGGTTAACTATGTTAATCTCACAGTACCTTAGTCTCATGAGGTAGTACCAGGTCAGCTACCTCGTGACCTGGTAGCTAAAGCCGGGGAGCGCATTTTGCCATGTTCCATGCCAAGGTCATGGTCCAAATCTTGGTCACAGTGGTTTTTGGAGTCTCCAGATCAGCATCTAGTTTCAGCACTGTGAGGCGCGAGGCTTTGATGATCACAGCCCACACATGTCCAGCATCTTGGGGGCTCTGCTTGTTGCTGGCCTTCCAGGATGTGGGTCACTTTCAGCAGATTCTAGGCCACCCTTCAAGTGCTCAAGCCACACTTCACTTATAGCATTATCCACTCAAAGCCTTCTGTATCATCCAAATAGTTTCCACAGAGGATGTTCAAGCTTAACATAAAATTTGAAGTAGACTTGTTGGTCTCTCATTTTGAATACGGGGCCATGCAGCACTGTGCTCCCTCACTGGTGTCCAGCGCCCCAGTGACCACTGCAGAGGCGGTGGCAGTGTTCATACATGAGCATTCCAGGCCATGCTCCTTGGCTGCCAGGTCACACTAGTGTCACACAAACCACTCTCCTGACAGTGTCTGGATACTTTCCAGACAGACCTTGTGTACACATCTTACCAGCAACTATACTACACACTGTAAGTAACCCTGACAACATCCCTCCCGTGGGCTATTTCTCCATAAGGAAACTAAGAGTCAGAGAAATGAAGTAGCCTGCCTAGTGTCACAGAGCTAGTAAAGAAAGTGGGATGGGATGTCATTAATTTCACCTGTGCTGCGTTAACGTGGCGCATTTGCTCCTCAGCTCTGGCTTCCCTCAGCACGGCCTCCCAGCTGCCCCATGAGGATGTCTGACTCAGGGACACTCTTTGATATTGAGTCTATAAGAGACCGATGAGCAAACATACACAAGTTCATTCTACAAAAGGAGATATGCCTCCTAAACAGTCTGCTGTGCAGGCCCCCTCTCTGTGCTTAGTGAGCATTAAATCAAAGAAGAGAGAGTTGCATAGCCTGGAGGGATTGAATGTTCAGACCATCAGGCATTAGATCTACCCGCAGTTCAGTAATGGCCAGAATTCTTTTTTTTTTTTAGAGACAGAGTCTCATTTTGTCACCCTCGGTAGAGTGCTGTGGCATCGCAGCTCACAGCAACCGCCAGCTCCTGGGCTTAGGGGATTCTCTTGCCTCAGCCTCCCAAGTAGCTGGGATTACAGGTGCCCGCCACAACGCCTGGCTATTTTTTGTTTCAGTTTGGCTGGGGTTGGGTTTGAACCCGCCACCCTCGGTATATGGGGCCAGCGCCCTACTCGCTGAGCCACAGGTGCCACCCAACCAGAATATTCTTGTCTGACAAATATTGTTTACCTTGGACAGTGCAAGATAAACACTGGTGAAATTATTCCTGTTTCAGAGTCACTTTCTGGACTTCTGGCAACTTGGAGCAGATGACTTCTCATTTGTGCACATTATCTTGAGGTGTCACCACTTTCTACCATTATTGTCTCTTAGGTCATTCAGGCGGAGGTGATTTCAGCTGTCCTCTCAGCTTCATAAAGAGTGGATGGAGTCCATTAGAATTTACGATTTCAGAGAGGGTTATTTTTGTAATCCCATAATCCAATTCTTCTTATGTTGATTTTTGATGAGATTGTTGTCTCTAACTTCTGAAGAAGTAACCTCCTTAGAGACTGTAACCTTTCTTCTCTTAAGCTTTGGTAGCACATACATACGTGCTCCTCTATTTGAAGGCTTTAAAAACAAGTTACATAGCTAAAATCCCCCATTTAACAGCAGTCACTCACAGTGTGACGTTGTGTACTTAACCCCCAAATGGTAGGCCATGTCAGTGTTTCATGCACTTTTCTGTACGTGTAACTATTTCCCATGCTGAAAATGACAGAATGAAAAGGAAAACCCCCTTTTATACTCCTAACCTGTCCCAGCCTCACAAAGACATACATAATGGGAAGAAAAGTTACAGGGAGAAATTAACACTTACTCTTTCTCCTCTCTTACTCCAAAAGGAAGAGATTCATCCTGTCTGTGGGAGTCGGTTTCTCTGTGCATGTTAGTGAATCTTTGTGAAGAAGCCAGTTGCAACAAGAGAGACCTGAAATTCTCAAGTGACATGTTTGTCATTATGAAGTCTTGCTCAAAGGCTACACGGATTTATCATTTAGCAGTGGGAAGTGGTACAGTGGCATGGGTTGGGGGAGCAGCTATGGGCTCTCTAAGTTGGCTTTTTAGCCTCACGAACCTTGCCTACTTTGTGAATTGCTTAGGAAACTGAAATGCGATGAAATGTTTGAAAGTGTTTTGAAAACTGTAAAATGCTACACAAATACAAGTTTTTACCTCAGAGCAAAACGGGGTAGTTGGTAAGAAAAGAACCAGTTGGAAGCAATTGGTGCATCAGCGTTTTCTTTTTCTTTTTCTTTTTTTTTCTTTTTTTTGAGATAGAGCCTCAAGCTGTCACCCTGGATAGAGTGCTGTGGCATCACAGCTCACAGCAACCTCCAATTCCTGGGCTCAAGTGAGTCTCCTGCCTCTGCCTCCCAGGTAGCTGGGACTACAGGCACCCGCCACAACGCCCGGCCATTTTTTTGGTTGCAGCCATCCTTGTTGTTTGATGGGCCCGGGCTGGATTCGAACCCGCCAGCTCAGGTGTACGTGGCTGACACCTTAGCCTGTTGAGCCACAGGCGCTGAGCCCAACGTTTTCTTTTTTGAGACAGTTGTCTCACTCTCTCACCCTGGGTGGAATGCTCTGGAGTTACACCTCAAACTCCTGGGTTCAAACAGTCCTTTTGCCTCAGCCTCCTGAGTAGCTGGGACTATAGGCACCTGCCAAAATGCCCAGCTAGTTTTTCTATTTTTAATAGAGATGGGGTCTCACTCTTGGTCAGGCTGGTCTGGAGCTCCTGAGCTCAAGGTATCTTCCTGCCTCAACTTCCCAGAGTGCTGGGATTATAGGTGTGAGCCACCTTGCCTGGCCAGTTGACTTTTAAGGACCAAAGAATAAATGCTGATGTTTACTGAGTGCTTGCCGTTAATACAAGTTCTACATGTATTAACTAACATGTTAATCCACACAGTACCTTAGTGAGGGAGCTATTACTATTTCCATTTCATAGACGAGGGACAAGCTGGAACACAGGAAAGGGAAGAAGCTGCCTGAGCTGATGCATCTAGTATGTGCTGAGTCTGGATCTGGAGCCAGACTCTTTAGGGTTTCCACTGTTTTGCCCAGGCTGGATTTAAACTCCTGGGCTCAAGTAATCTCCCACTTCAGCCTCCCAAGGAGCAGGGACTATGGGCATGTGCTACTGCACCTGGCCAAACTCTTTACATACTACATTGCTGGCAGTGTTATCATCTGTTTTAGTCTATTAGGGCTGCTATAAGAAAATACCTTAGACTGTTAAAAAAAAAAAAAAGAAAGAAAAAAGAAAATACCTTAGACTGTAAACAACAGAAACTTAACTGCTTACAGTTCTAGAAGCATCAGCACAATTGGTATCTGTTTACTCTGCTTCAAAGATGACACTACTTCCTTGCTGTGTCCTCACGAGAGGGAAGGGCTGAAAATACAAATGAACTCCCACAAGCCCTTTTGTAAGGGCCCTAGTCTCATTCATGAGGCTGGAGCCCTCATGACCTAACCACCACCTAAAATTTCCACTTCTCAATACTAATGCATTGGAGATTAAGTTTCAACATGAATTCTGGAGAGGCACAAACATTCAAACCGTAGCAGCAACCTTCCTAACTGAATTTGTAGTGAAACTAAGAGATTTGTTATGCATGCCTTGAAAGGTTAAAATTGTGCTGAGTAAGGAAGGACGCTTCCCAAGAAAAATAAGAACCCTTTAAGGACTTGGATTGACTCCTTCCAATGCCTAATCTTCATAAAACTTACTTGGGGTTACAGCCCTAAACATGCATTCATCTCTTATATACCACTTTTAGCAAAATGGTGGTAATAGACTTGTTTGATCTTTTAAGATTCAGTCAACTTAAAAAAGATCAGGAGTGGGTGGCTCAGTGGGTAGGGCACCAGCCCCATATACCAAGGGTGGTGGGTTCAAACATGGCCTTAGCCAAACTGCAACAAAAAAATAGCCGGGTGTTGTGGTGGGAACCTGTAGTCCCAGCTACCCTGGAGGCTGAGGCAAGAGAATCGCCAAAGCCCAGGAGTTGGAGGAGGTTGTGAGCTGTGTGACACCACGGCACTCTACCGAGGGCAATAAAGTAAGACTCTGTCTCTACAAAAAAAAAAAAAAAATGATCAAGAGGGGCTTGGCACTCCTAGCACAGTGGTTACGGCACTGGCCACATGTACTGAGGTTGGCGGGTTCAAACCTGGCCTAGGCAGCTAATCTTCCCACTTCAGCCTTCCAAGTAGCTCAGCAATAACAACTGCAACAAAAAAAATAGCTGGGCGTTGTGGTGGGCTCCTGTGGTTCCAATTACTCGGGAGGCTGAGGCAAGAGAATTGCTTAAGACCAAGAGTTAAATTAAAATGTCAGATAAGTATTTTATGCTGAAATGTACAATAAGAGTCAAGAATCAGATAATATTGTTCTAGTAATTTTACTCTTAAACATGTAGGGGCTGGCTCAGCACAGTGGTTACAGCACCAGCCACATAACACCGAAGTTGGTGGGTTCAAACCTGGCCTAGGCCAGCTAACCAACAATGACAACTGCAACAATAAAAAAACTAGCTGGGCATTGTGGCAGGCACCTGTAGTCCCAGCTACTGGGGAGGCTGAGGCAAGAGATCACTTGAGCCCAAGAGTTTGAGGTTGCTGTGAGCTGTGACTTTACAGCACTCTACTGAAGGCAATATGGTGAGACTCTCTTCTCAAAAAAAAAAAAAAATTGAGGGGTTAATAGTGATTAGACCTGATTCTTTTGTTTGTTTGTTTGTTTTTTACTAATAAAAAGTATCAGAGTCAGATGGCACCTGTGGCTCAATGGGGTAGGGCACTGGCCCCATATGCCGGAGGTGGCAGGTTCAAACCCAACCCCGGCCAAAAACCGCCAGGAAAAAAAAAAGTATCAGAGTCATCCCATGACGTGTCTGACAGCATCTTTTCTTCATCGAACTCAGTTAGTAGATTTTTGTCTGGTTTCTCCTTTATTCATTTCATTTTACCACTTGTATCTTCATATGGTTTGATTTGGTACGTATAGTCAGGTGATAATCTTTATTCAAGTATTATGAACAAGAGGAGAGACAGATGAGAGAATGAGAAATTATAACCTTCTTTTGTCTCAAGCCCTAATTTGAAAGTAACATATACCCAGCAACGGAAAAGCAGGTACAGAAAAACAGTAAGCCAACAAAAATCATGTTACTACTTAACATAAAATTGAATACCATAATTTCTTTTTTTTGAGACCAAGTCTCACTCCATTGCCCTGGGTAGAGTGCCATGGTATCATAGCTCACAGCAACTTCATTCTCTTGGGCTTGAGCTATCCTCTTGCCTCAGCCTCCCCGGTAGCTGGGACTACAGGTACCTGTCACTATGCCTGTCTAGTTTTAGAGACCAAATCTTGCTCTTGTTCAGGCTGGTCTTGAACTCCTGAACTCAAGCTATGTATCCACCTTGGCCTCCAGAGTGCTAGGATTACTGGCACCTGGCCACTAAATGCATCTTGTAATCCTGAATTATATAGTGGAACAGAAAACAACTTTTTTTCTCTTTTGATATAATGGATATTAGTTAGACAACTAATGAAATTTGAGCACATATAGATTACACTATTACATCAATGTTAAAACCTGATTTTGATAATTATTTTCTGGTTATATAAGAGAATGTCCTTGTCTTTTAACGAATACACACTGAAGTATGTAGGGAGTAAAAGGACATCATGGGCTGGGACACCTGTAATCCTCACACTCTGGGAGGCCACAAAAGGAGGATTGCTTGAGCTCAGAAGTTGGATACCACTCTGGGAGGCCGAGGCGGGTAGACTGCCCTGAGCTCACAGGTTCAAGACCAGCCTGAGCAAAAGCAAGACCCCGTCTCTAAAAATAGCCAGGCATTGTGGCAGGTGCCTGTAGTCCTAGCTACTTGGGAGGATGACTGGCACAAGAGAATTGGTTGAGCCCAAGAGTTGGAGGTTGCTGTGAGCTATGACACCATGGCACTCTACTGAATAAGACTCTGTCTCAAAAAAAAAAAAAAAAAAAGAAGTAGTTGGAGACCAGCCTAAGCAATATACCAGCACCACCACCCGCATTAAAAACAGGAAAAAAAACACCTAGCCAGGCGTTGTACTGTGGTGGGTACCTGTAGTCCCAGATACTTGGGAGGCTGAGGCAACAGGATTGCTTGAGTTCAAGTCTGAGTTTGTTATGAGGTATGATGACACCATGGCACTCTACCCAGGATGACAGAGTGAACTCTGTCTCAAAAAAAGAAAAAGAAAAAAGGGCATACTGTCAGAAAAAAAATTTTAAATAGGAGTCTCTTGTTGAAGCTTTCTTACTTTGTTGGTCTAGCAGAGTGTACCCAGAGTACCCCATAATAATAATCCCCAAATAGATTTCTTTTCTTTTTTTTGAGACAGAGTCTTGCCCTGTAACCCTGGGTAGAAGTGCAGTGGAGTCGTCGTTCCTCACAGTAACCTCAAACTCCTGGGTTGAATTGTTCACCTGCTTCAAGCCTCGTGAGTAGCTACACTAATGGTGCACACCACAATGCCCGGCTAGTTTTTTCTATTTTTGGTAGAGACAGGGTCTTGCTCTTGCTCAAGCTGGTCTTGAACTCCTGAACTCAAACAATCCTCTTGCCTGCCCCCAGAGTCCTAGGATTACTGGTGTGAGCCATTATGCCCAGCCAATGTCTTGCTTTTTGCTCAGGTTGGTCTTAAACTCCTGGCCTCAAGTGTTCCTTCCTTCTGTGCTTTCTAAATTGCTGGGATTACAGAGGTGAACCGCCTTGTGCTGGCCACTTAACGGTTTCTTTGAAGTTCCTGAATTCATTCATTCAGTAAACACCCTTGAATGCTAACATGTCAAGTACAGGATGAGACCAAACAATTGAATAAAGTGTCCTATGTGACCTGGCCATCTACTGGGAGAGGAGAGAGAAAGGGAGAAAATTAACAAGGAGAAAGCAAATGTATTAAATATTAATATTTGGGGAATGTAGGTAAAGGGCATATGAGAATTTTTTTTTTTTTTTTTTTGAGACAGATCCTCAAGCTGTCACCCTGGGTAGAGTGCCGTGGCATCATAGCTCATAGCGACCTCGAACTCTTGGGCTTAAGCGATTCTCCTGCCTCAGCCTCTTGGAGTAGCTGGGACTACAGGCGCCCGCTGCAATGCCTGGCTATTTTTTGGCTGTAGTTGTCAGTGTTGTTTGGTGGGCCCGGGCTGGATTCCAACCCGTCAGCTCAGGTGTATGTGGCTGGCGCCCTAGCTGCTGAGCTACAGGCGCTGAGCCAGCATATGAGAATTTTTAAATACTTTTTTGTAACTTGTCATCTACAAAATTATTTCAAACTAAAAAGTTTAAAATGTACCAAGCAAAAACTATTAAAAAGAGAAAAATTATGGCTCAGCGCCTGTGGCTCAAGCGGCTAGGGTGCCAGCCACATACACCTGAGCTGGCAGGTTCGAATCCAGCCCGGGCCTGCCAAACAGTGACGGCTGCAACCAAAAAATAGCCAGGCGTTGTGGCGGGCACCTGTAGTCCCAGCTACTTGGGAGGCGGAGGCAGGAGAATTGCTTGAGCCCAAGAGTTGGAGGTTGCTGTGAGCTGTGATGCCACGGCACTCTAGCCAGGGCAACAGCTTGAGGCTCTGTCTCAAAAAAAAAAAAAAAAAGAGAGAGAGAGAAATTAAAAGACAGTAGATTTCAATAAACAGGGGTTTTATAGGCAACTTAAAGAAGTTGTACTTGTATTATTAGGCCACAAGGAAAAGTTTGAAGAAATTCCGCAAACCACCAAAATGTACATGCCATACTCATAGCCCATAATGAGCTAAAAAGCTGATAAGCAAAAATAAAGTTTAAATTTTAAAATCCAAACTATACTCAAACTATTTATTCTCGACTCCTTTTAAATAATAACTGAATCAAAGAAAAAGTCCAAACTACATTTCCAAACTAATTATAAAATAGTAATAGTAAATAAAACCTATGGGATATGACCTAAACTATTGGCAGACGAAAATCGATAGCCTTAGGAACTATGACTATTAAGAAAGAATAACAAATTATGTACTGTTCTAGAAGTTAGAGCAAAAACATCAAAAATACTAGAAGTCCAGGAGAAAGACTGCTCCCACAGTGATCACTTAGCCAAGCTGAGGCAGCATTTTGAGTGTGCCAGTCCCAAGGTGCTGCATCTTCGAGACCAAGAGAGTTCTTCCTTTATGGAAGTGTGGGGAGTTGGGTGGGGAGGAAGGAATCAGATACTGTTATAAATTAAAAACTCAGTGTTTTTAATTAAACAAAGTGCATTTCCCTGTGGCTAGCGCAGTATCGCTTAACAATATCCTCCATTTTATCTCCCTTTCTCTTGACTCTGTTTCTGTCTGCTAGGATTCTTCAGTGTAAAGTTACTCATTTTTCCCTTTATGTTTTTCTGTTTCTCATCCTCCTGTGTGTCATTCTCCAAGTTCCCTGAAGACACTTATGTTTCAGTTATTTGTGCCTCATCCTGAGCACAGTACTTTGCTTGCCACTCCGTACTAGAATCCAAGAATTTTAAAGAACCCTGTAAACTAATATTAAGTAGACACTTTCCCAGACAACCTGTAGATTGCCATTTGACTTCTATTTATAAAAAACAGTTGAGAAGAGGCTGCGCACAGTGGCTCACGCCTGTAATCCTCTGTAAGCACTCTGGGAGGCCAAGGTGGGTGGATCATCCTGAGCTCGTGCGCTCAGGAGTTTGAAACCAGCCTGAGCAAGAGTGAGACCCTTCTCTATTAAAAATGAAAAACTGAGGCAAGAGGATCACTTGAGCCTAAGAGTTTGAGGTTGCTGTGAGCTGTGACACCAGAGCATTCTACCAAGGGTGACAGAGTGAGACTCTCTCTCAAAAAAACAAAACACTGTAGAAGAGTGTCACTCTAGGAATTATACATATATAACGTTTAAGTCACTAACATTTACTAACATAGTATACAAAATAACCACAGTACAGCTTAGATAAGTTAGAAAACCATTTAAGCAGTATTAGATTAATTGAAGTTCTAAAAGGATGGTTTCTCTCAGGGGCAAAAATCATACCTAACTCACCTTTAGAATGCTAAAGAGTGAGATATTCCAGGGTGGGTACTGGGGGAAGCAAGTTGATGTGATTTACTTTGATAAAGTCTTTTGGTAAAGGTTTACATTAAAGGCCTTGGGGTGGGAATGCGATTGGTATGTCAAAGGGAGAACCAGGGGTAATGTGAGAGAACAAAGGTATGAAAAGAGGTGGAAGTACTAAGGTAAGGATTAGATCAGGTCTAGGCCTTGTAGGCAATGGTAAGGACTTGAGATTGTGTTGCTTTGGAAGGTTTGGAGAATGCCATCTAATTTGTAGTTGTAAAGGATCTGGGGTGAGGACAGACTAGAGTGGAATAAGAATAGAGGCTTTGACAAGTAGAAAGCTGTTACAGTAAGTAGTGGCGGTCTGGATTACTACAGTTAATAGTCACAGTAATGGGAAGTGTTTCATCCAGAATAACGCTGAAGGTAGAGGAACAAATTTACTCACAGTTGGATGTGTGGTGTGAGGGAGAGAGGGGAGTCAGGGGTAACTTACAGATTTTTTCCTGAGCTCGTGAATGCATACAGTTCATAGCAGACTCCCTACCTAGTCTAAGGGGCTAGGGTTGCATCACAGAATCTATGTTTGAAAAGCGGGGAGCTCAGTTAGGAAGCTACTGCAAATCTTTCTGGGAAGAGGAAAAGGAGCTGAACATGAGCTCCTTAACAGAGGCTGTTAAGTATGGAGAGGCATACAGAGGGCACATTTACACAGTAAAAATCACCATTTAGGAGAATAGGATAGGTTATTTACTAAAATTGAACATCTTTTTTCCCATAAACTCCACTTATTGGTTGGTCCAGTGTTTTTCAAACTTTATCTCACAGCAAACTTGAAACTGGTTAAACTTATATGGCACACTTAAATTATGTTGATTAAAAAAAAAAAGTAAAAAGAAATGTACTTACTGTGCTTTGAACTTCTTTTGAAAATTAATTAATGATCTTTAAAAACTTTTGTCACGCACCTAAGATCCTCTTACATGGGACACTGGTTGAAAAATCACTGTTCTAGAGCAAAGGTTACTTAAGACCTGTTTTGGTATATAGCTGTAGAGCTAAGAACGTTTCTGACATTCTTAAGGGATAAAAAAAGAGGAAGAGGAATATACAACAGAGACCATATATCACCCTGAAAAGTTAAAATATTTACTATCTGGGTCTTTACAGTGAAAAGTTTACCCAATCTCTGTCCTAGATCAGTGGGTCATAAAGTGGTTTCTAAAGCAGTAGTAGCGCAATTAGGTGGGAACTTGATAGAAATGTAAATTCTCAGGCTTCCACAGATTTGCGGTATCCAGAGACTTTGGGAGTGGGGCCCAGCAATTTTAACATGCTGTCTTATTCTAATGCACTTTTCAGTCTGAAAACCACTGCTCTAGAGAAACTTTCACGTCAATGAACCAGGATATATGGTGAGGGATGTTTATAACAGCATTGCACATAAAAGCCCCAAACTGAAAACAATTGAAATGTTAATCAGCAATACAGAAGATACTTAAATCCCAGCTCCAGCAGATAGTAGCTGTGTGTCCTGGGGTAAGTAACTTGACCTCTCTAAGCCTGTTTCTTCATCTATAAAATGGGCACAAAAATAACAACAACCTTATGGGATACCATAAGGCTTAAACTATTACATAAAGTAATTACAAGAGTGCCTGGTACATAAATATTAGATTTAAAGGACAATCTGTACATAATGCATTGTGATGCTTTGGGGAAAAATATTTCAGGTTCATTTTATGAAAGTGATGGCCTGCCCATATATTTTGGATCTAACAAAATGAGTATGCAGATTAAGGTACATGGTAACTATAACAGTTTGGAGGCCCAACTCTTGGCACTGCCTCTGTAAACCTGTCTTCACGTGTGTAAAATACCTTTAAATTGCCCGTATAGGATTGTGAGGAAAACTGATGAAATGTATACGCCTCCATCCATCATGTTTGAAACATAAGAATTCATTAATAAATGTGCTCTTTCCTTTCCTAATTCCCCTTCCATTTCTTTCAACATTTCCTCAATCCCTTGTTCCAAAACTCTGTGGTCTCTTGATACTCCCTAAAACTACTGCCAGGCCCAAGGTGCAAAGTGGCTTCCTTGGCTACCAAGAGTTGTTTTTTTCCATGAATCAAGGTCAGAGAGTCAGTTTCTTCCACAGCTATGCCCCGGGGGCAGGTCTGGGCCTAGATCTAGGACAGGACTGTAATCCTGATACTTCACGCCTCTTAGCTTAAGTTAGTATGTAAAATGCTTATTACATATTTAGCAGTTCTTAAACACGTAACCGGCGCAGAAAGACAACACTCCCCCCCCCACACACACACACACCACGTCATATTCTTTATATACCCCAGGGCCTAACACCCAGTAGGTCTGTATTAGTGCTTTAAGATATCAGGATGACTATGACTAGGCTACGTTAATAAACAATAGAGGTGAGTTTAATATGCAAAAAGCTGAAACCACTGGCTGCATTTTAGGCTCGTCTAGAGCAGCAACCTGCAGAGACCTAGTTCCGAGAGATTACTGAATTACTCCCTCCTAACATTAACAAAAGGGACCAGAAATGTCAGTCTTCAAGACACAGCGCTGCGGCGAGCCGGCTCTCGCTCCCGCCATCTGTAGGGGTGGCGAGGCTGGCGCCTTGTGACGTCAGATCAGCGGACTCTCGTCTCGGCTCCAGGCCGGTTCCGGTTCCCCGGCTTTCCGGCCGCGAGAGTGCGAGCGCGGCGGCGTATTGCGCGTGCTCCGCAGAGGGACGCGAGAAGGTTGGGTCCGGCTCGCGGAGGAGATGCGTGATTGGCTGACGCCGTGCTGCGGGGTTCCCTGGCCCTTTCGGCAGGGGTAAAACAATAAGAGGGGGCGGCGGCAAAGGGGGCGGGACGTCCGTGGTTCTGGTCGCTCGTCGCAGCGCCTGGTGCCCGGGAAGAAGTGGTTGTGAGGGGTGGCGAGCTCGCGGCTCTCCGGCTTCCGAGGCTTCAGGTCTGTCGGAGGGAGGGGGCGGCCAGTGAGAAGAACCCGCCGTAGCCGGTTCTCGGCGACTCTCCTGCTGACCTCCGCGCGACGTACCCGCCGCCGCTGTTGGTTGGAGGTGTGTACGGGGGCCTGGAAGGGAGGCCGGTGTGGTGGTCGGTAGGGGACATTCCCTTCGCGCTCCGCGCTCGAGGCAACCGTCCCGTGCGCGAGCCCGGGCGTCGGAGGTGTCGTGGCAGAGACATTGTTCTTGGCGGCTGCCTGCGCTGCCGTGTGCGGGAGAGAAGCCGAGCCTTTCTTCTCAGGTGAGGACTGGAGGCCGCCCGGCCAGGAAGGTGACGAGCGCGCCGAGAATGGAGGGCTGCGGGGGCAGCGGCGCGGCGAGGGGACGCAGCAGGTCCCGACGGCGCGCCCCGGGAAGCTCGACACAGGAAGTGGGGGAGTGCGGCGAGGGTCGGGGGCCTGCTGGCCTGGTCCCCGCTGCGTCGCGGTTCCTTCGGAGCCCGGAGGCCGTCGCCGCCCCGCCCGTGGGGGAGGGGAAAGAGGCTGTGTCGGCGGAGGCAGAAGCGACGCAGATGCGAAAGTAGCGGCCTCCGGGCACCATTTCTGTGCGCGGAAACAGTCCGCGTTCGAAGGCCGCCGCCGCTGCGCTCGCCGCGTACCCAGCGTTCCGGCGTCTGTGACTCCCCCTCTCGCGTTTTATCCTTAAGTGTTCGGATGCCGGGGCTGTGACGTGCTCCTTCTTCGTCTCCCCTCTTACGCAGATAACCCCATATTGACCCTAACAGCAGAGATGTTTTAGAGCTTTGGAGAATAGGGGTCTTTTTCCCCCCTCCTCCCCGCTGTTTTGGGTTGGAGGTGGGAGAGGAACATAAAGCCTCCCTGGATTGTGTGGATTGTTAGTCGAATCTGATCAGATTTTTCCTGCGTCTCTGAAAGCATTTCCTAAGGTGGCCGTAATGCCGCTTTGGGGCAAAGGTAGTTTGCGTCTGTAATTTTCCGCATAGATCAATTTTTTTTCTCCAGAATATGCCTCATTTTTTAAACTGGTTTTTATTATAAGTGCCTTTACCTTCTTTAAAAAGAAAAGCATATGCACCTTTAGCTGGAATGGCAAAGTGGTCTGTCTTTTCTCCCTATATGACAGTTATTAACTTGAGTTTTAACATAACTGATTTTTAGTTAGGAACAAGGCTCCGTACCTCGTTCTAGGAGTCCAGATGTTAGCATTGCAAGTACCTGGATCTGGGAACCATTAACTGCAGTTAAGGGAGCCCTGCGTGCTAGGTTGGAAGATGATGGCAGTTCCCTGTCCAGCTCCATATTTGGCAGTTAATAGCCTTCGGCATGTGAACAAAGTTTCCAAGTAAACATTTGGCTCTGTTAGTATCCAGTGGTCCTTGGTGTCCAAGATTCCTGATTTAAAAAAATAGAAGGTATGGTGAGTTTGAACCTCTTAGGATTGAATTGTGTGTTCTATTTTTTTAGTGGTATCGTCTTACATTTTTCTTAAAATTTTAGAGTTAGTTATATGTGTCCTTGTGTTCCCATTTAATCTCTGCAAGCTATTTAATTCTGAAAAGCTATTAAGGTATATTATAGGGATAAGAAGATGGATTTAGAAGAAGATGGATCAAGTGGATTGCTTACTAAGAGCTGTGGTGGTTCAGATTGCTGAATATTCAGGGTTGGCGTATTAGTAATGATGAACAAGCATTAAGAATAACATTAAGAGTGGAGTAAACCAGAATGCTTGTGGAATGGATGGGGATCAGAAGTAGAAAGTACAGGTCCCCTGGTAATTTTATAGTCAGACTAATTGGCTAACCTAAGTTCAGTAGCAGCTGAGCAGTTGGAATTGTTGGCAGGCAACTCTTGGTTCGAAGAAAGTGTTCTCACTGTTGGTAACAGGAAATAATTATCCATATTTGGTTGTAAGAGATTAAAAATCAAAATTTTTATGTCAGTTATTGAAAAATTACAAATATTAATAGTGTTTTTAGATTCTTAGCAGCTTCTTCATCCTGCAGAATTATTATTACCCATTATCAGGATTGAAATTTTTTTCCTAGATTGCTTTAAAAAGACTTTTTCTCACACATTTTGAACATATAAGGGGACAGTGAATGACTCCTTTTCAGTGCTGGTTTTGAGAGGCACAGCGTAAGGATTGCTTCTGAACTTAAATTCAGTAGAATTTAATTGACAGACATAACCTAGTTACTTTTCACTGGTAGACACTTGTTTAATACTTATGGAATAAATGGAGTTCTTCTTCTAGAACTCCTGGCCTGCCTTCAGAAGCAGTAGAATCAATTTCTGAGCTACTGTTTCAGATTATTTTTATCTTACAATTTCTAAATATTTTACCCTATTTTGATGCCATAGTAGGCATGTTGGTTATATTTCTTTGCTTTTACACTGCCTAACAGTTTCAAATAAAGTCACAATTGGATTTTTAAAATGAACTTTTGTGTGTTCTTGGTTCTTTGGCTGCTCTTCCAAAGCATTTCTTAACCAGGTGTAATGAAGATTATCACTGAAGGCAGGAAACCTGATTTCAAATCTTCTGTCTTGTAACTCTGAGGGACTTTGAACTCCTTACTTAGGCTTTCGAAATATCAATTTCTTTTTCTTCTTTTTTGTTCCAAAAAAAAAAGTCTTACTTTGTCACCCTTGGTAGAGAGTTCCATGGTGTCATAGCTCACAGCAACCTCAAACTCTTGGGCTCAAGGGATCCTCTTGCTCAGGCTGGTTTAGAACTCCTGAGCTCAGATACACCTGCCTCGGCCTCCCAGAATGCTAGGATTATAGGCATGAGCCAGTGCACCCGGCCCCAGTTTCTTTTTCTGTAAGTGAAGCTAAAGCCTATTTCAAGCAACATAGAAGTTACTCGTTAAACTTTAAAGCATAATATAAGTACATGCTTTTTATATTTGTGGGACAACATTTCCGTTTCTTTTCTTTTCTTGTTAACATTTCTGTTTCTTAATCTTTGGTCACTTTTAATAGCTTCTCAATTTCAAAAACTTGCCTCCTTACCTTTGGAGCCTGAGAAAAGAGGTTTAAACCATCACTCTTGTGATTTATTTCTACCACTGTGATTCTTAAATCTTGTCTGGGAACCTTTCATTCTATGGTTTGCTACAGTAAATTGAAGGTCACTGCTCTAAAAAGGTATACGGTTGTTTTGATTATAAGTTACTTTAAACAAAGACTGTCCGGAATTTGGAAATGTACCAGTATTAATATGGGGTTAGCAATTGAAAATTATTATAGTCCATGACTCAGTGAAAATGGGCTTGGTTCTGATTGGTGTGAGGCCAGCTATGAGTGAAGGGGTCCGGAGAAGAAAGAGGGTATGTGACCTATAGTGGACATAAGCTGTGTCCTGTCGCAGATGTATGCCATGATAACAGTGTGTGGAACAGAGAGAACTATGTCTTGTTTTTCCTTTTCTATTTCTACTTGTGATTTTGTTCTGGTTTCCTGACTTTTTTTTTTTTTTTAAATAAGATGACATTGTTTCTTCTTTGCATTTCTTCATTTTGGCCATTTTCTCTAAACATTAAAATAAGACACCAAAGAGTGACATGAAATTTCAGTGCTAGTAATTTGCAATGAGTGAGTTTTTGATTGTGCATTTTGGTGTTCTGTGTAGTGTTGATGGTTATGGCCAGGTGTTTGAAGTTAAGTTAAAATTAGATTTTCTGATTTTTCTGTAGATAAGCCATTTTATCACTATAGGCAGTCCACAGCTTATGAATGAGATAGGTTCCGTAGGTTTGTTGTTATGTTGAATTTGTATGTTAGTTGGCATGGATGTATTTACCTATTATCCATTCATTTGTTTGGGTTGGATGTCAGTCAGATGTTTGTATTTCAGGGACTATATATGGATTATGGAGAAATACTTTTAATAAGAAGGACATATGATACCATTTTAGAGATTCCTGAGAATGATGGAATACAAAATTATTTTGCTAGGATTACCTTATCTTTTCTATTGTAATCTGCTCTGATTATTTTGCTGTCTGTAGTCAATTTAAAAATTTATTTCAGCTGAACTCTACAGCTCATGCCTGTAATCCTAGCAACTTTGGGAAACTGAGATGTGAGGATTGAGGCCAAGAGTACAAGACTATCCTGAACAACAGAGTGAGACTGCCTCTACCAAAAAAAATTAATGGGGCACAGTAGCTCACACCTTTGTGTCATCCCAACTCCTTGAGAGGGTGAGGCAGAAGGATCTCTTTGAGTCTAAGAGTTTGAGATTACAATGAGCTATGATTGCCTGGGTGATAGAATGAGACCTTGTAGCAAAAAAAAAAAAAAAAAAATTATTTAAATTAATTTCATTGTTTTCTTGTCTGGGTGCATACATTGCCTTTACATTAGTGGAGTTACAGTTGTATAATTGCAAGTTCTATACTATTTTTCAATGTTTTGTATTGTATTGGTAATGTTTTAGTGGCTGCATATGGAGCCATCAAACTGATGCCTCACAGTTTATCTCTTGGAAACAAAATTGGAAGGAGAGTGCTTCTTAGGACTAAGGTTTTTGTTTTTAAATAGAGATGGAGTCTTGCTTTGTTGCCCAGGCTGGAATGCAGTGGCATGATCACACATTAGTGCTGAATTCCTAGGCTAAAGTGATCTGCCTGCCTCAGCCTCCCTTAGTAGTTGAGACTGCAGGTGCATACCACTACAACCAGCTAATTTATTTATATATTTTTTGAGATGGGGTCTTGCAGTGTTGCCCAGCTTGGTCTTTTAATCCTGGCTTCAAGTGATGTCATCGTCCCAGTGTGCTGGGATTATAGGCGTGAGCCACCAAACCCAGCTCCAACTTTTCCTTAATCTACGTAACCAAAGATTTTTAATTGCAGCATTTTTTTTCCCTAGTTTCTTCTTCTATCTCAACCTCCCCAATTCTGTCTTTAATCAGTTGGTGATATTTAAGCCCTCTCAGTCTTTTTCCATTAAATATTTAGTTAGAGGTATTATCACTAATGTAGGCATAATAGAGCCATTCCTTTTTTAGTTTTGGTAGTAGTGCTGAGTGAATTTTTACACTTTGATCTTTATTGTAGAACCATATTTTCTAACTGGTAACATGTATCTGTTAGGTGGTTGTCAGACACTTAATACAAATGAAAAATATGCCTTTAAAAAAATTGCAGAGTTGATACATGCTCATTGTAGCATTCAGACAATATAGTAAGAATTTATGTAGCTTTTTTTCCCTACACCTGTTATATCTCACATATTATCTGTTTTGTGCTTTTTTTCAAAAGGTGAGATTTATAATACAATGTTCTATAATTTGTGTTACTTAACTTTCCTGAAAGTCTACTTTTACAGTTCTTTCCAATTTTTTTGTATGTTTAATGAGTGTATAGTACTGCTAAATTGCAATCTCTAAAGGGTTGTAACAATTTTTGTTTCTGCTAATAGTGTACATGAAAGAAGCCATTTTCCCCCTTGTCTTTGACAATACTGGATATTATTTATTTTCAGTTTTGTTAATCTAAGAGGTAAAAGGAAGTGGTTTTCTCTAACTATGGCTGATTACAGGATACTGTGTTTCCCTTACAGAATACAGAATATTTGGTATATAGTAGATTTTCCATAAATGTTAGTGAAATGATTGACATGAAGCATGTCATGTTATGTACTGCTAAGTTTTATTTATTTTTTAGAGACAGTCTCACTTTGTCACCCTCAGGAGAGTGCTGTGACATCACAGCTCACAGCAACCTCCAGCCCTTGGGCTTAGGCGATTCTCTTGCCTCAGCCTCCCGAGTAGCTGGGACCACAGGTGCTCGACTGTTTTTTCTTTGTTGTTGCAGTTTGGCTGGGGCTGGGTTTGAACCTGCCACCCTGGGTATTTGGGGCCGGTGCCCTGCTCACTGAGCCACAGGTGCCGCCTATTGCTGAGTTTTGAAAGTTGAATGGGCAGTAAGAAACATTCTTGGGTACAGTTATATGTTTTTGGACAGACACACTGTAATGAAACCACCACCATAATCAAGATAACAGTTACTTCCATTATTGCTGAAGTTCTCTTACCCACTTTTATAGTTATTTCCTTCCTTCTGTCTGTAGCCCTATTGCGATTGTCCCTGTAGTTTTCCCTTTTATGGAATATCCTTATCAGTAGAATTACATAGTATTAGCTTTTTGTATCTGACTTGTTCAGCTTAGAATATTGCTTTAGAAACTTACTCATGTTGTTACATGTAAACATAATTTCTTTTTATTGAGTATTCAGTTTTATGGATTTATCACAATTGTTTATTCATTCACCTTGCTAATGGACATTTGGGTTGTTTCCAGTTTAGGGTTGTGTATTAATATGCACTCTTGCAAACAACATATAGGTCTTTGTGTGAACATAATGCTGTCGTTTTTCTTGGGTAAATGTGTAGACATGGGATTGCTGGGTGTTAAGGTTGTGTATATTTTTTATTAGAAACTTTTATGCTGTTTCCCAATGTACCCTTTTTTTTCTTTCCCATTAGCTATTCTCTATCCTTCATGCACTAGTGTTTTTAGAATTTTAATATTAGCCATTGTTATATATGTATATTGTTGTGTCATTGTGGTTTTAATTTGTGTTTTTGTAATGATTAATAATTTTGATCATCTTTTCACGCCACCTGTGTATCTTGGTAAAGTGTATGTTGAAATCTTTTGCCCACTTTTAATCAGGTTTTTTGTTTTAGTAAATTGAGAGTTCTTTATGTATTCTGGATACAAGTCCTTTATCAGATATATATGTATTGTACAAATATTTTCTCTCAAGCATGTCTTTACATTTTCTTAATGATGTCTGTGAGTATAGGTTTTGAATTTTGGAGGGTTTTGTGTGTGTGTGTATGTCTGTGTGCTTTTGTGTCTTACCTAAGATTTATGCTTAACACAAGGTCACAGATAATTTTCTCCTGTTTTCTTGTAGAAGCTTAGGGTTTTAGGTTTTACATTGAGACGTGTGGTCCATTTCAAGTTAACTTTTGTATATGGTACAAAGTATGGCTCAGATTTACTTGTTTTTAATATGAGGGTGTCTAGTTCCAGAATCATTTTGTTGAAAAGAAAATGAGTAACCTTGGTATCTTTAAAAATAAAATACACTTGATATATGTGTGTAGGTCAGCTCTTAAAATAATGTGTGCTAAATGGTTGTACCTCATTTATTTGGACCTTTAGTTAATCTCAAAATTCAGTTCTAACTTCATGTTTCTGGAGTAGTATGTTTTCATGTCAGTGACTGTTTCCATATCTACATATTTATGTATAAATAAGCACAGAAAAGGAGAAGATAGACTTTAAAAACATTGCAAAGTTGCATGGTTTATGTAATCTGTTAACACTTTTCTGTAACTTAATTATCAAAAAGTTTTTATTTTAATAAGTTCCTTTACTTCTGAAGAGGTCTTTAGTATCAGATTCACTTAGCAAACTTTCTAATTCTGTTATGTACAAGTACTGTGAACACTGCACGGAAAATGTTTCTCTGGCGCAGCAGTTCTCAGCCTGTGGGTTGCAACCCACAGGAACTGTATTAAAGGGCCGCAGCATTAGGAAGGTTGAGAATCACTGCTCTAGCGTCTCCTAGGAGCATAGCACTGCTAGGCTTAGACTCAGCATTAGCATACAGAGGTTTCCTAAAGGGAGGTGAGTGTAGGAGGACCAAGCACATTAGTAAGAGCTAAGGAAAAGACTGATGTGATACTAAAGAGGAAAAGTGGTTAATCCTGTTGGAGGACCTAGCTAGGAAGACCAAGTGGAAATGGAATAGGATCTTCAGTAGATTTTTGAAGAGTAGATGGGGAAAGATTTTGGTGTGAAGTTTGAGTAGACAGTCATTCTCCAAAATTTATTTTTCTCCTCTAGCTCTAGTTTGGAATATTCACTTTTAATTTAATGCATGTCACATTTGTTCTCCTATTCCAGTTCAAATGGTACATTTCTTTGTGGTAGGGCTATAATATTTAGACCATGTAAAAAAGGCAGTTATATTTAGGAATTATGTTGTCCACTGAATCATGAATTTCTTTGTACAACAGATTGTGTCTGTGATTGTTTAGCATTGTTTTTCTTTTTGTAGTTTCTGGTATGTACATAGTAGCCATTCAGTAAATGTTGAATGAATGACATGAGAAAAAGACTCAGAGGATGAAAATTGCAGAAAACGCGAGTAATTTTTATAGAATTTGTTACAGGGGTGAGATGTGTATGAAAGGTTAGAACTGCAAATGTCAGAATGGGTTTCTGTGGCAGGCCTTACATGTTAAATTGAATGCAGGTGTTGGGATTTGACCCTGTAGGAGCTTGGAATACATTTAAGGAATAACTGAAAGATCTGAAATAATTCAGTGGGAGTGAAAAAAGAGGGTGCAAAGTGGTTGCGTTGTCAGGATTTCCGTTTGAATGACAAAATTTAAAGCCAGAAAGTCTCTTATGACTGAGCTTTCAAGCCCAGAAAATTATGACACCTTTAATAGAAGTAAGGAAATGGCTTTCTCTGCATGGGACATGCCATATGTTGTATTACCTGTGAAGTCATGTGTAGATGTCCTGCTTATAGTTAGAAATGTAAAATTTGAGCTTATGGTCTACCATACCTAGTCTCTGAACAGGTATAAATTTAGGTGGATATTAGAACTCAAGCTAAAAATAGCCAGGTTAGAAGACAGAACCTTTTGGAGACTTTTGCATTTTGATGAGAAGAAAAGTTGCCTTATCATAGAACTCTTAGAAGAGTGATCAACAGGGATAATCACAGGGGGAGGACTGATTCATGGAATTGTTGAAGAATTATAGTTTTCCTGAGAATTGCATTTAAGGAATATTTGAGAGAGGACTGGAGAAAAGAAAGACTAAGACAGATGTACAATTAGTAACTTGGGGCAGAATATGAACACTAAGGTAACATGGTAAAGGCCAGCCTACTTTGAGAGATGATACAGAATATTTTGTTGAGGAATCAGGAAAGATTTTTAGGGGAACAGTACAGTATTTTTGCTGGGCCCAGATAAATGCATAGGGTTTTAATCATTACAGATAGGAAGGTGTGGAATGAGTTTTAGAGTAGAAGTTCCCTGTTGAGAGTTCTAGAATCTTAGTATTGGAGTCACCTTATCTTTTTTGTAGTTCTGCCGGGGAGGAATTTGAACCCGCCACCCTCAGTATATGGGACCAGCGCCCTATTCGCTGAGCCACAGGCGCTGCCCCCTCTCATCTCCTTTTTTGATGTATGACTCCTTTTTAAAATATATATATATTATATATATATTTATTTATTTATTTATTTTTTCTGAGACAGTCTCACTTTGTCACCCTCGGTAGAGTGCTGTGGCGTCACAGCTCACAGCAATGTCCAACTCTTGGGCTTATATGATTCTCTTGCCTCAACCTCCCAAGTAGCTGGGACTACAGGCGCCTGCCACAATGCCCGACTATTTTTTTTGTTGTTGCAGTTTGGCTGAGGCAGGTTCAAATCTACCACCCTCGGTATATGGGGCCGGTGCCCTGCTCACTGAGCCACAGGCGCCGCCCAGTTCCTTTACTATATTTCTGCTAACGTTGTTCATGTAGTTTTTGGAATACCGGTAGTGACTAGCTAGTCACAAAATAGCTCTATTTGACATTTGAACAACTCTGGTTACTCTTGAATTATATCAAACCTGAATCTATCTTTCTGTAATTTCCATTCAGAACTTCCAGCTGTTTTAGACATTACTTCTGTGTTAATGTAGGCTGAGATGTTTTGCTTACAACAAAACCTTATTGTACTTGAGAGTCAGTAAACTTACTAGTATACTAAAGAGTGTATTTTTAAAATTTTAGTTAGTTAATTTTACCCAAAAGCTGGAGTTTTAGTCAAGGAAGGAAAAGCAAGTGATAACTTAGAAAAGTTTAAGTTACTTTGAAATTGAGAAAAGCTAAGCATATCATAGGATGTGAAGCCCAGCGTGTCTTTCTTTTCTATCTTATTTGTACCTTTTTTTCTTCCTGTATTCCACTTCTTTCTCCATGTAGTGTTTTTGTTGTTGTTTGGAGTCTTACTCACTTGCCCTGGGTAGAAGGCCTGGCATCACAGCTCACAGCAACCTCAAATTCTTGGGCTCATGTGATTCTCTTGCCTCAGCCTCCCAAGCAGCTGGGACTACAGGTGCCTGCCATAACGCCCAGCTATTTTTAGAGACAAACTTTTCACTCTTGCTCAGGCTGGTCTCTATCTGAAAGGTCAGGCAGTCTACCAGCCTCACTCTCCCAGAGTGCCAGGATTATAGGCATGAGCCACCGTGCCCAGCCTCAATGTGTAGTTTTAAGAGATTAGCGAAAGACACTGACAGTTGTGATAGAGCAGTTTTTCTTGAGAGCTGGAGTAAATGTGCTTGAAGAATTAGTCTAGGGGCTGAGTGCATTGGCTCATGCCTGTAATCCCAGCACTATGGGAGGCCTAGGCAGGTGGATTGCCTGAACTCAGTTCAAGACCAGCCTGAGCAAAGCAAGACCCTGTCTCTACAAATAGAAAAAGTAGTCGGGCATAGTGGCACACATCTGTAGTCCCATTTACTCCGGAGGCTGAGCCAAGAGGATTGCTTGAGCCCAAGAGTTTGCTGTGAGCTATGACGCCCTGACACTCTATTAGGGGCAAGAAAGTGAGACTCTGTCTCAAAAAAAAAGAATTAATCTAGGCAAATAAAGAAGAAATATTTTATGAAACAAGTCTGATGAAAGGATGTTGAGGATTCACTGGGATGGCTTTTAGGTGCAGTAGGCAGAGTTGGAGGGTAGAAAGATTCTAAACTTCACTGAACTCAACATAGTTCTGCATGTGTTAAGGGGAAACTGGGCATAATTATGTTAAGATCTGGATGAATAAATTACTAACTAACACATAAAAGATTTGTTAATAAGAAAGGTTCTATGTCTATATAGAGCTAATACACTAGAGAATATTTTACATTGTTCATTCCTATGTGACGGCAATCTATCCATTTTTAGGTGTCACTGGAAGAAATAGGTTTAATACATGGAATTTCGCTTTCTCTAAAAATGTAAAAGGTGGGGCGTAGTAACTCATACCTGTAACCCTAGGACTCGCTGAGGCAGAAGGATCACTTGAACTCCCTCCAGAGTTTGAGACCAGCCTGTGCAACAGCAAAGAAAAAAAAGTAATTGCTTTTTGAAGGTGGCTAGATGCTAACAACCTTCTGAAGACTCTTTTTCTATGAGTATCATTTAATTTTGGCTATCTTTGTGGAACTGTGTAGTCTTGTAGGCTTTACCAGAGACAGAGTATATCAGTATCAAAGAAAGGTCAAAATGCACTAAAGATTCATTATAAGAGATTTTCAAGGAATGCTTTTAATTGCCATCTATACATAGCCTAGCCACTTTGTAAATTTGGAAATTGAGTTCCAAAAAGGTCATGACTTTTTCATGGCCATAGATAGTAAAACTTTTTTTTCACTTTCATGTTCTCAATACTTTTTGAGACTTTTTCTTTTTAAAGAAATGGAAGGCCCCAAATCCAGAAATTGCTTACCTGTAAGTAGGAGGGTACGTTGCTGTAAAGAATAAAAATGCATGGTTTTTCCTTCAACAGTTTTCAAAGTCTCATTTCCTACAACTACCCAAACCACCTTGTTTGGTGGTTCTCCTGTAATGTATCCTACTGTTATCATCTCTTACATACTGAACTGCTCTTGGGGAAAGAATTGGGAGGTGGGTAAGATGTCAGTTTGTGAAGAGCATACGAATTAGGTTGTTATCATAGAAAGTAAAAAGTAAGTAGTGCGGTTTTTTGGTGTTTTTTCTCTAATACCTTCCCTTTCTGGTTGATTTCTATCAATTGGATTTTGGCTCTCTTAATTCTGAGTCACTTTAAATTAGAATTACGGTAAAGAAGTAACTGATCTGTAAGTATAATTAATTGAAACACCATCCTCTGAGTAACATCTTCATTTTGTTTTACCATTCCCTGTGGGAGCCACCTTTTCCTGCTTTGTGTCGCTAGCTATACGTGGCTATTAGATTTTACCAGATAAGCATTGCCTTATCTCACTCACCACTTGAATTTCATTTTTCATGTAACTCCTTTGAATAAGTTATGGTAAATATTAATTTTTGAAATAATGATAAACCAAGCATTAGTTACTTATGTCGCCCTTCTCTGTGTCTCAGATCTACATTGATTATATTATGGGCATCATATTTTGGTAACTGTATAGATAAGGGGCAATTCCAAGCATTCCTTGGAATTTGTTATACTGTATCTTTAGTGTATTTTGACCTTTTTTTGATACTCATATATATTTTTCTGTACCTTTCTATTTTGGTTTGAGAAAGAAGTATGTGACAAAAATGGTGGGTAGCTGGGCGGCACCTGTGGCTCATCAAGTAGGGTGCTGGCCCCATATACCGAAGGTGGAGGGTTCAAGCCCGGCCTCGGCCAAACTGCAAAACAGAAAAATAGCCGGGTGTCGTGGTGGGTGCCTGTAGTTCCAGCTACTCGGGAGGCTGAGGCAAGAGAATCGCCTAAGCCCAGGAGTTGGAGGCTGCTGTGAGCTTTGTGATGCCACGGCACTCTTACCGAGGAGTGAGAAAGTGAGACTCTGTCTCTACCAAAAAAAAAAAAAAAAAATTGGTGGATAGCTGTGTACTTTTATGAATTTGGTGGGTTAGTTGGGATAAATGATTAATGTGCAGTGGAAAGTATGGAAATACAGAAGAGCAAGAAAAAACAAACCCAGAAACAATTACTGATAGCGTTTCTTTGGCAACTTGAAGAAAATTATTTTGTACATAGTCATTTGATTCAGAGAGTAATTTAGTATTTTCCCATGTCTTAGTATTATGTTATCATCAGTTGTTACAGTATTAAAATATCTATAATTTTCATATTTTAGTCATAAAATTTTATTAAATAAGTTTACTGTTCTTCACCTTACCTAATTCAAAATAAAAATACTATTTATATGTTTGTTAGCGTCATTACTCTAAAAGTAGTGTTAGAGTTTGTCTTAATTACTGGGAATTTTAAGCTATGTAGAAAACCAATAAATGGTGATATTGGATCTGCTCTGTCAATTAGCTACTTTTGAAAGAAAATGAGGCATTAAAGGGCTTTGCCTGTGGCTCAAAGGAGTAGGGTGCCGGCCCCATACACCAGAGGTGGCGGGTTCAAACCCAGTCCCGGCAAAAAAAAAAAAACCTGCAAAAAAGAAAAAAAGAAAGTGAGGCATTATAGAAAAATTGAAACAGATCAGGGAATTTTTGTAGGTGAAGTCTCAGAGTTTAAGACAATTGAAAAAGGAGAGACAAGGAACCTAATAATAAAGCATAAAGTTGAAATGTAAATTACTAGAATTGGATAAAGCTACAGTTTTTAGGTTCTGCTATTACCGGTACTTACTATTTTTATTAAAAACAACATCCTTCTGATAACTGTGGTGGGCTATCTTTGGCCTTGAAATTTTTTACAGGAAACCTTTGTTTTAAACAGGAATTTAAACTGCCTTCTGATTTGTCCAATAGATACATACACGTTTAGCTATTGTGATTGTTTTTTCAGTGCTTTTAAGTGTAATAGGAAAAGATTTTTTCATATTTTTTCCTCTCTCTTCCTCAATTCTTGATGTTATAATTTCAGGCAATATGCATAAAATAAATGAAGAGAAGTGTTTATTTTGTGCTAGTTTTTCTTAACCTTTATCTTTGAGGTTTCAGTTCAGAGGTAGTTTATTGTAGTACCTAACGCATTCTGTTGAGTTTCCAGTTTGCTTGTTTCTTGATGGACTATAAACTCCTTGAAGGTTAGAGACTGTCTTGTTCACCAGGGCATCCCATTTACCATAAACAATACCTAATGTAGTTAGAGGCTTAATTAATGGAAAGATTAGGAAGACATATACCAAATAGAAAAACATGATTATCTTTGAGTACTGAGGTTATAGCTGGTTATTAATCATCATTACTGTTTTGAAAACAGCCAATGCCCAGAAGGAGAAAGAATACAAAGACATAAGTCACAGTACTTTCCCATGATCAGTATAATCTCTGCATCCTAATTGGTGCCCTCTGCCGAGCTTTCTCAAATAAAACTCCTGCAATCCAAAATGTAGATTTTGATTCCCAGAGGGAAAAGGCAGTATTAATGGAAGGACTAGCTTATGGTATACTTAGTCTGGGACAGCATTGGAAGCTCTTTGGAATAAGAAAGAACAAAGGTTCTTCTTCCTCCTATCCTGAAGGTTAGGGAAATTAAGAAATAGAAAGGGAGAAGTACATGTTGGAGCTTCCTTACAGGTAGTGATTAGGAATTTATTTTTTTGGTGTTATAAATTATTTTTGATTTTTCTTTCATTTCTTTTTCTGAGACAGGATCCTGCCCAGGCGGCCTTTGAACTCTCCTGGCTTTAAAGGATCCTTCTAAGTAGTTGGGATTATAGGTATAGGCCACTGTGCCCAGTTTGCAAATTACTGTTAAGCAAATGATGTTAATTTACTTTATTCTTGTACATGTGGCAGAGAAAATTTATTTCATGGTGATTTATAAAAATGACTTATTTTTTCTTTTTTCAAAGATGACTTTCTAATAGTTAATGTTCTTGTGTTTGCATCCTCAGCATTTGACATTGTGCAGCAAAGAAATGGTTATGGAGAAGCCCAGTCCGCTGCTTGTAGGGCGGGAGTTTGTGAGGCAATATTATACTTTGCTGAATAAAGCTCCAGAATATTTACACAGGTAAATTTTAAACAAATTTTGGTGATATGGCTACATATACTTTTTTCCTTTCCTGTTTCCTCATAACTTGGCAATATCTTTGTATCTCTAAACCATATTCAGTATTGTAACCATCTGATGTCTAAAACCAGTGTTTTTGACTGCACAGTTGCAGCACGGAAAACACTTAACATCATATCCCCAGTATATACCACATTCATATTTATACACATTTTGGTATTTTATTTTTCAGTTTCAAAAAATTGGGGGCTTTGACCTATAATCCTAGCAGCCTGGGAGGCCAAGAAAGGAGGATCAGTTGAGCTCAGTCTGAGCAAGAGTGAGACCCCAATCTTTACTAAAAACAGAAAAATGCTGTAGTCCCATTTATTTGGGAGGCTGAGGCAGGATGACTGCTTGAACCCAGGAGTTTGAGGTTGCTGTGAGCTATGATGACACCATAGCGCTCTCGCTGGGTCAACAGAATGAGATTCTGACTCCAAACAAGGGACTTGTATGTATCATGGAACACACTGGCTAAGTGAGTTAAAGGTAAATATTTCATTCCCACTTCATGTGGGGAAGGTAGTATTTTCTGCCTTATTGCAGAAGGCATTTTTACATTTATTGCTTGCCTGGGGTCTCTAAGTACTCTCATTCATATATTATGTATCATGTAATCCTTGTGACAGTCTTATAAAGTGAAGGTGCTTTTATTATCTCACTTTACATATTGGGCGTCTGAGGCTAGTAATTCATCCAGGATTGTCCCTGGTGAGTAAGACCAATAATTCTTGGAGGATCATGCAGTAAGCATATGAGCAGTATCCACTATTCAGTATTCAGGCTTAATTCTGACTAGAGAGCCTCCAACCACTTGACTAGAATGCATTGCATATAAAGTATAATAGCAGTAACCCCTCCATAAACCACAAATTGAATAGTTATTTGTTTTTCTAATTGTGAAAATAAATACATTTTTTTGTTGATAGTGTATGTAAGGGAGTTGAAGAAGAATGGAATTATCAGAGCCTATCGATGATTGAAATGTGGTCTTTTCACGATTAGTAGGTATTGGCGATTTTTACTTTTTGATGACAAAGCACAATTTAAAACCAGCTCTTACCCCATCATGTTAAGTGGCACAGATTTCCATTTTATACCTAGCTTACTTAATCAATTTACCTCAATGAAAATTTAGGTAGTTTATAGTATTTCAGTTGTGTTATAAGCAGCGCTATCATGAATATACTCAAGCTTGCATTTTTGTGCACCTTGAAAGTTTCTCTTTTTTTGCTGTTTTTGGCCATGGCTGGGCTTGAACCCACCACCTCTGGCATATGGAGCTGGCGCCCTACCCCTTTGAGCCATAGGTGCCGCCCGAAAGTTTCTTAGAATAAGTTCCTGAAAGAATCATTGCATCAAAGGTATGACTTTTCATAAAAATGCACACATGCTATCTTTCTCCCTGCCAAATTTTCCTCTAGAAAAATATGCCAATTTACTTGTTTGTGAATAGTACATGAGAGAAAATATTATAAATTTTAAAATATTATGATATTAAAATATAAGTTAATAGTTTAAAAAACACAAAGTACTCTGAAGCCAGATTGGGATCTTGTTTTAGGTAATCCACCTAATGGGGTATATGACCTTAGTCAGTTTTTTCATTGAGATAATAGCATTTATTTTATGAGTTTGTTAAAGAGGGTTAAAGGAATGAGTATGTGTAATGCACTGAACACATTGCTTGGCAAAAGGAAGCTCTTACATATTTTTTTTTACCACGGGAGCTGAGTCCTCTTTATGAAAAATTAACTTTGTATCTTTTTTGGTTGTTATCCCAGGCTAGAGTAAGTGGCATCATAGCTTACAGCAACGTCAAACTCCTGGGCTCAGATGATCCTTTTGCCTCAGCTTCCTGAGTAGCTGGAACTATGGGCGCCCACCACAACACCCGGCTAGTTTTTCTATTTTTAGTAGAGATGGGGTCTCGCTCTTGCTTAGGCTGGTCTTAACCTCCTGAATTTAAGCAATCCTCCTGCCTTGGCCTCCCAGAATGCTGGTACTATAGGTGTGAGTCATGGTGCCTGGATTTAACTTTGTGTCTTTGGTAACTTTAATTTAGTGAGATGTTCTAATTGCTTTAGGTAATGCCAGAGAAAGACTAACTTATCATGTTCCTCTCATAAAGATATTAATAAGAAATATGATGCTGAAGTAGTTTTAGATTTTTGATTTGGTGTCTGAATTATTTTAATTATTTATAAAAGTTAAAAACTTTTTGAATTAGTAATTATTTGGAGATCTGAATGTAGTGTTAAACTCTTGATTCTTAATCAAATCTAGACAGCTGAGTTTTTGTATCTGATGGGGAAGAAGCAAATCAATTACTATAGCATCTGTATTTAGAATTTACTAAATAGTCAAAACTATTTCATTCTTCCACTTAACAAAAAAATAAATGTGATAAGAATTAGATGAATATATCTAATGATTGTCTACTTGGTATGCCAGGTGTGCTAAGCATTCTGTGTGCATTTCTCTTTAATCTTCTCAGCAGCCTTATGTAGTGGTTACTTCATCTTCTCTATAACCAAGAAAACTGAACTTAAAGACCGTAGATGACTTGCTGGAGATCCCACAACTAAGTAGTGACAGAGCCAGACCCGAAACCTAGTCTGTTTGACACGAGAACACTATTGCCTCTTAGGGTTTTTTCCACAATTCATTAATTATCAATGGTTTTGCAGATTCTATGGCAGGAATTCTTCCTATGTTCATGGTGGGGTAGACGCTAGTGGAAAGCCTCAGGAAGCTGTTTATGGCCAAAATGTAAGTATAAGTTTCATGCTTTAGAAGTTATTTTGTGTTACGAGAGATATTTTAAAAAATACCACTCTTGTGCTCACAGATTTCTTCAATGTGATCATTAGTTGTATAATAACTGGAATTTGTTTTCAATAATCAAGAGTCCTTCAAGTTCATCTTTTTTTTTTTAGACAGTGTCACTGTGTTGCTCTTGGTAGAGTGCAGCAACTCTTGGGCTTAAGTGATTCTCTTGCTTCAGCCTCCCAAGTATCTGGGACTTTAACACCTGACTTATTTTTGTTGTTGTTGTTGTTTAGCTGACCTGGGCTGGATTCAAACCTGCCACCATCTGTGTATGTGGCTGGTGCCGTAACCACTGTGCTATGGGCGCTGAGTCTTGAGTTCTTTCTCAAACATTCATTTTTGTATGAAGTAGGGTATTACATTGGTATCATTTGAAAGGAGAAAGTGGAATGTTTCATATCCTTGATATAGTTTATACATGCAATAGTTGATACAGCGTATTAAGTTGATAGAAATGTGGGCTAAACCCTGTGTTATAGGCATGCACAGAAGTGTGTGTTCCTTGTGGCCTAACAGGGAAGGAAGATGTATTAAATGTGGGACTTCAGTAAGATTCTCTGGGATTTGACCTTACCACACAGGAAGGAATTGAAGTAGAACAAATGGCATCAGCAAATATACAGTAAAGTAAAAAGGTGTGAGGTCCGGGAGCAGTTAACACAGTTTTTGAGAATACTTACTACAGAAAAGTCGGAGAAAGCTGTCTAAATCCCAGATTACTGAGGCAGTGTCAGCGAGCCATTGTGATTTCTTATATAGAGAGGTGATGCGTTGAAAATAGTTTTGGTGTGTCAGTCTGGCAGAGAGCTTAAATAGTTAACACCAAGAGTTATAAGGAAAACAATGAGGGTGGGTAATAATATTGTGTAGGTAATGCAGTATCACAAGAGTTTCTATTTTCCACCCCTTTTTCAATAAAGGATATACACCACAAAGTATTGTCTCTGAACTTCAGTGAATGTCACACTGAAGTTCGTCACATGGACGCTCATGCAACCTTGAGCGATGGAGTGGTTGTCCAAGTCATGGGTTTGCTGTCTTACAGTGGACAGCCGGAGAGG